>PVLA01005997.1:0-133444 GCA_004027455.1 Hydrochoerus hydrochaeris
ACAGGAAGTGATGTGATCACAAGAAATCAATTTTAGATGACCAGTGCTCCTCTCTCCAAAAAAGAAAACAAATGTTACTATCGCTGGTTCACATTCGTACTTACCCTGTTTAGGCACTGTTGACGAGCTTTCTATACACAAGACTCACGAATCCTCACAGTCACGCTAGGCAGTTAGTCCTGCTTGTTATCCCTGTTTTCTGGTGACTTCCTGAGAAGCCTCGGTCAGTGTCCAACCTGAGATCTGCAGCCTGCTATCCAGGGTCAGAGAAACCCACCATCTACTTGCATGTTCTCCTGGAAGTAAAATAAATGCCTTCCTCGAGAGTAGCAAATAAAGGCACACAGTACCTTTCGTTATGTAAAATGTCAGAGTGGATGCTTGGGAAAATCATCTCCAGGTACCTTAGCTTTACTCTTTCCTGAGTGTCTTTAGCTGTGAGTCACAGCTACCCTGATGTCCTGAATCAATTCAAAATATTTCTTTTTGATCATTTTGACTTTGGGGAGGAGCCAGGAGTCACACAGTGCCACATCTGGTGAGAAGGGAGATAAAGATGCAGTGTCATGTTTTTACCAGCTCATCTTTCCATTGGCTGGCACTTGGCAGCAGTATTTACTGTACTTTTGATCTCATCTCATAAAGACATTCAGGAAAAAGGACTCCAGAACTGCTGCCGAAAGTTATAGAGAAGACTAAATATGATCAAAGTGAGGGGGGAATATTTTAAGTGGGACTTGTGGCAATGTGTCTTTTACTGTAATACATTTTTAAAATTTAAACATTCACTGTACTTTTTAAATCACACACTTTACAGCTGTCACTTAAATTTCTGCTCCTGCTTCTTTCAAATACTTTACCCTACCCCCACCCTTGATGAGCAGCTCTCTGGGGTATCAGACTGAAAGCAGCATTATCAAATCAATTTAGATTGAAACATGGGTGCGCCAGCTGTGGGGGTTCACACCTGTAGCCTCAGCACTGTGGGAGGCTGAGGCAAGAGGATTAAATCAGAGCTCAACCTGGTCAACTTAGTGACTTAGCAAAACCCCGTCTGAAAATGAAAAAAAAAAAAAAAGTAAATAAATAAATAAAAAGGTGTTCCATCTCACAGAAATCCTGGCATTTCAGGGGAGGATGAGGTTGGGTCCCAGGCAGGTCATGGGTAAAGACCATGTGTGTGGCAGGATCTGTGGGCAGAAACATCATTGCAGAGAGCTGGGCTGAATGCAGGCATGGGCAGGGCTCTGTGTTTCCTAATAAAAAACTCCATCTGACCCAAGTGTTTGTCTTCTTACCTGGTTTGGAAGTTATCCAACCTATTTCCATTGCTTGGTGGAAATCTGACTTTGCTTTTTCACCTTGTTGTCCAATGCTATCATCTTACCATCTCCGGAATCACTCCCATCTCCCCTGAAACCCTGCAGTCATGTAGGATTTCAGCAGCAGGCAGGCTGGATCTCAACCCTCCTTGCCAGGCACTGCTGAGTGCTTTGAGGTCTCACCAGACCAGCCGGGAAGGCCCCTGTGGCCCTGGAGGACAGCCCATCTGCCACAGAGCACCGGCTCATCTCTCCCGAAGGTTTCCCTGCTCGCAGGCATGTGAGCAGGCACTCTTGTGGGGCAGCCAGAAGAGTGAACACCACAGAGCAGCCTTCAGCTGTGAGAAGCAGACAGTGGTGCCCAGATGGTCTGACTGGCTCATTTTTAGATGGAAATCAGAGTGAATCTGTGCTCCATTCTGCAAAGATTTAAGAATACTAATGATCTGGACCACTTCGCTGCCCTTCAAAAGTCCCCATCTTAATCTGGAGCCCTGAGTTTACTTCCTGTTCCCCTCATATCCCTCCCGAATTCAACGCACACATACCCTTTAGTCTTAGAAGTGTTAGTCCTGGCCTTTTGTATATACATGCACTGGTTACCTACTCTCCACTCTGGTTTTAGCCCACTCTTATTTTCACTATTCTTTCCACCCCTGTTGAAAATTTTCTTTTTATCCCATAAGCAAAGCAAAGGTCTAATTGTTCCACAGTAGGAGAGCTCTTCAGAGAGTTTTCTGTATTTCTGGTCCACACATTAGGTGACACTATAGACTATCCCATAGGGCATTGTGTATGTATATTTATATTGGTGTATACTATATTTATATTGGTCAACAAATACTTTCCCTTCTTTTCCCCATGAGCTAAGTCTCTTCCTTTTCCATTAATGTTGTGTTCTGCCATATAACTTGCTTTTGCCAGTGGGCTGTAGATAGAAGTAACGGCCCCAATTTCAAGCAGACATTTTAAAAGACTCTGGAATTCCTACCAGTTCTTTTGACTCCCTTGCCCTGGGGCAGTGTGTCTGTGGTGACCAGTCCTCCTTTACCCTGCCTCCCAGAATGAAAGACAAATTCTGTCTATAACCTAGAGCAGAGTCACTGCAGCAGTGATTGTGTTAGAACACTAAATATTTTTTGCATTACTGAAATTTGGGGATAATTTGTGCAGCTGCATTACCACACAGAAAATGAACAATACAGTATGCCTGGAGATTTCAAATAGCACTGTCCTTTGTATATGTATATGTGCAGGCATGTTGGGTAGGGTGGAGGGGTGCCCCATCAACAACTCTCAGACTCCAAAGCAGAAGGCAATGTTTAGCTTGGGTGAGACTCTTCCTTCCTACTAAATGAGACCATTTCACGAAACCTTTTCCAACCAAGCAGGTGTGAGGTAGGAAGTCACTGTTACTACTAGGGTAACATTTCATAAGGTAACATTTCATAGGGTAACACTGAGTGTAAAATATCCTTTTCATGCTGAAAAGTGTTGTGTTTATTAGAGACAGAGACCATCTTTAGTGAGACTAGGAAGACAGACACTGTTGTTGCTTTTTTTCTGAAATTCTGGACCCTAGACACACAAAAAGAAGAGAAAGCCAAGGGGATTCCCATTGCGGGGAGTCATCACAGTTACCCATCAGAGGGAATCCTGTATGGGGGATCACAGCCCAGTGGAATGGAGGGAGAGTACTAATGTCCCCATTCATGTCTTCATTTTTGTCTTTCAGAAAGCTTTGCAATGGGGCTGCAGGTTTCAATTGTGGTAGAGCACTTGTCTAGCACAAACCTTGGCTCTGAGTCCCACACCACAAAATAGACAAGCACAAAGGTTTGTGAGAATTTTTAGGCAGTTGTGTTGCTTTTGGGAGGAGATGTGTTGTTTTGGACCTGTTCTTTGGGATAAAACATCGGGGGCAGAGTTGCTATTCGAGGAAACTCAAAAGATGAGAGGACAGAGGGATGGATGGCGAGGCCCCACGCACACTGCATCAAGTGCCCACCAAGACACATTTGTAGAACTTAATGGCACTGCTAGGAATTCTTAGGCATACAAGGTAAAGGAACCACTGAAAAATTAGGACTTTCAGCTGACCCTCAGGAGGGGACCTTGGATGCAGATGTCACTATTAAAGGGAAAGGAAGCCCTTGGAGGATGAAGACAAACAACAAACAAATCCTCACTAATTCTCCCTTTAACTTCTTAAAAATTTAATATTCATATAAAAAGAACACAAATAATAAGCACATAGCTTGATAAATTTTTCACAAAGTGAATGCACTTGCAAAATTAGGGCCTAGACAAATGGAAGGTTCCCAGCACCCAAAGAGGCCCCCTTTATGCCCCCTCCATCTCTGCCCCACCAAGGCCGCCACTCTCCTGACCTCTGACTGTGCAGTTTAGTGTGGCAGGGTTTGTGTTGTGTGATAGGATTGTGTGAATAAGTTGTGTGAATCCAATGTGCGTTTGTCTGTGTCTCGCTTCTGCTATTCAAGACTGAGGCTGCAAGACCCACCTCTGTGGTCATTTGTGACTGTTTATGGTGTTCTTATCATGATGCTCATTATACACACACAGCACAGTTTGTCCATTGGACTGCAAATGGGCATTTGTGTAGACTGCAGTTTGGGGTTCTAACTTGTATTTTCTCCTAACACTCTGACAACAAATGTGTGGGTTCTTTCTTTTTCATCTAGCAGTTGTCCAGCTCTCCAGCCCCAGCCTGGTGTCCTACCATTCAGTGCTAACACTAGCAACTCTGTATGTCAGACTCCGTAGGGTTAGTGCTTCACCCCGACAAGATTGTCCTCACTCCAGGTGGCAGACTCAGCATTGTATGCCAGAGTACCCATGAATCTGTCTTACTTGGCTACCAAGGTGGGGGTTCACACAATTTCATTCCCTTTGAGATTCAATAATTTGCTAAAATAATTTGCAGGACCCAGGAGATGATTTTACCACTGCTACAAGTTTGTTATCATAAAAGATGCACTTGGAACTGTCAAATGGAAGAGAAGCAAAGGGAAAGGTGTGGAAAAGGGAGTGCCTGAAGAGTCCACGCCCCCTCTAAACACACCACTACCTAGAATCACTCCGTGTTCACCACGGAGTAGCAGAAATGCCTCAAACCCTGTAAACCCTGTTGTTTAGGAGCTTTTATTGGAGGCTTCATTACACAGTCATGATTGGATCATGACTGATTAAATCATTGCCAACTCAATCTCTAGCCCTCCTCCCCTCCCCTAAAGTCTAGAATTGAGGCTGAAAGCTTTAGCCTTCCTCTGATCTCACACAGCTGATTCCTTTGGCAGCCAGCCCCATCCGGAAGTTGTCTGGGGCTCCACAGGAAGCCACTTCACTAACCATCCTCAGGTAGGGTTGGAAAGGGCTTATTATGAGTGACAAAAGATGTTCCTATTATCCCTGTCCCTTAGGAAAGACCAAGGCTTTCAGAAGCTGTCACAAAGTGGGAATGAAAATAAAATATATACATCTTTTATATACAAAAGAAAGATCTGTTATGGCCATTGTTGTTAAGGACATTCCAGGAGAGAAGACAAGATGGCTGATCAGTGAGCAACAAAATACAAAGCCTCCTGGGAAAAACAATTCATATGTCAGAATAAAACACCCTGGAGTGACCCAGACAGAGGGAGATGGATCCTCTTGACACAAGAAGAAATTAAAATGTAAAAAAGCTCCTCAAATACTTTGGGACTACAACTGAAACAGCTAAAAATTATGGGACACAACATTCTCGCAGTGAGCCACCAAGTTTGCGCCAGTTTGAATCTGTGCCGGCAGGCAGAGCCACCCAAACTCATTCCCGCTGCCACTCAGAGGAAGCACAGCAGTGCTGAAGTCAGGGGTTGGTGAGCCTGGTGGAGAGCGGAGCTGGTGAAGGGACCTTCATTGATCCACGGTCAGTGCTGGGAATGAGACCCCACCCTCCATGGGAAGGGCTCGACCAAATGGGCAACATGTTGGAATCAGGCAGGAGGAGCCTGAACTGGGAATGACAGTGACTTCAGTTGGTTCCTCCCTCCCAAGAGCAGATTCATGGAATTTGGACTGGGCCGCGCCCCTGGCTGGGACCCAATGAGCCTTCCCAAATTGATTCCCTGCGCCTAGCACGCACTAACCGTGTGAAGGCCCCTGAAGTTTGGCTGGCCCGGTGAGGAGGGGCAGGCAAATGCAGCCCCTGCTTACACCTCAGTAACAAGAGCAGGCAGGAGAGGGCAGAGTTCCCTCATCAGTGTGCTTCGGAGGAAACGTGACCAACAGGGAAGGGGGCTGGGACCTACACTGTAACCTGTGTGGAGGAAGCCAGGGCCATGACAGGAGTGAGAGGCAGGAGGAGGCCCCCAACCCAGAACCCTGAGAACACTGATCCAGGAGAAGGAAAAACAAGGGAGACTGAGGGCAGTAAACACACAACATCAGACATGGCTTCAATGGACATTAAGAGATATCTTCAGGACCTTGTAGACGAGCTCAAAACTGAAATATTAAATCACATAAAGCAAGATATGAGTAGAGTAATAAAAGAAATGCTCTCAGGAAGCATCTCTCAGGATGATACAGATGGAAGGAGGGGGGGCACAAAAAAAGGAGAGAAACATTTGATAAAGAATATAAAGAAAATATAGAATACATGAAGTAGATTCAGAGACTACCAGGAAATTAAAAACTCCATTGAAAGCTGGCAAAACTCCTTAAAAGAAACTAAGGATAGGCTATCAAAACTTGAAGACAAGTTTGCAATGTGTGATCATGAAAGGAAAGATCTCTTAAAAACAACAAGGAAATAGGCAGTAACAATACAAAGGCTAGAAGATGACAAGAGAATCTACAATTTAAGAATAAGAAATGTGAACAAAAAAGCAGGAATACATATAGGCGAATTACAAAGGCTATTCATGGAAATAATGAAAACTTCCCAAGCATGGGAAAAGAAAATGACATTTAGTTGTGTGATGCATACAGAACTCCAGCCACCTACAACCAAAACAGAGCTACACCCAGACATAATAATCAAGATACCAGAAATTCAATATAAAAAAAGAATATTAAAAGCCATCAGAGAAAAGAAACAGATTACCTATAAAGGTAAGCCCATCAGAATCATGGCTGACTTCTTGACACAGACCATCAGATCAAGAAGAGCTTGGAGCGAAGTCTTCCAAGTCCTGAAGGAAGGTGGCCTCCAGCCCAGATAGATGTACCCTGCAAAACTGTCACTAGAAATTAATGAAGAAACAAGATGCTTCCATGACAAAGAGGAACTGGGCGAGTTTGTGACCATCAATCCAACACTACAGAGAATATTAAAGGACATTCTAGAGAGAGAGAAAAAAAATACCAGCATTTTAAGAACAGTGACAGAAAGTCAATGAGTAGGGCAAGCAGTAGAATGAAAGAGAAAACTAGACAAAGGCAGAAAAATAGCATAGCAGAAATGAGACAGAGAAGGACAACTAGAATCTCTAACATAGATGGCCTTGATACACTATATTGTTAATAGTGCACCAGGATTTAAAACCCACATTACTCACACTACTCTATTTAGATGTATTATATTCTGTTTCCAGTCATTCTACCTGTACTAGTTTTGAGGGCACAGACAGTAATCCCAAAAATAACAGGATATAGTATGGTAATCATCCTTAATTTCCTATTAACTTAATCTAAAGCTCTGTAAAACCTACACTGTTTTACCATGACTGATCATAATTGAATCTGGTTTGTTGGATCACTGTTTTGTATTGGTAGATTTTATTCAAAGCTGTTATGATTGATAGTATCAATTCTGAGAGTATAGGCAACTGCGCTTAAGATGACAAGATCCACTAGAATATCCACTCTGGTTTATTACCTGCCTTTGAAGTTTTATACTGTCTACAATGTTTTATTTTTACTAATATTGTTATTTACTGCTATATTCAATTATACTGCTATATTCAATTATGCCTGATATAGACATTCTATTGAAGATACTAAGAAACAACACAGTAATCATTGTAGATCACCTTGTACTGTGGTTTAATATGACTTTTTGGTTTCATATTTTTATAGGAATTTGTTTTGTCTTGCTATGTTTTGTTTTTCCCTCTAATACAGAAAGGATAGAAATACATGTAGAGATTCATGCATGCGTAGCTGTTGGCACTCTGACTGTTTGACTATCTACTTTGTATGCTTTAATTTTGTAAGTTGAACAACTATTTCTAAGAGGACAATATGTAATTTATTAACTAGTGATTTCTTATTGTTTATCTTTTTTTTGGAATTCTGTATTATCTCTACCCTTTACATGCTTTTGTTTCTCTTTAAATTAAAAAAAAAAGAACATTCCAGCTTGCGTATTTTTAGTTAAGCAGATGTATATATTTCAGTTGAATGTTAACCTAGAAGTGGAATTGTTGAGTTTTAAAAAAAATTATTTCCCATAGGAATTTGGGGCTGATTAACATAACTCACACACATGATAAAATTCAAAATATTTGAAAAATAAAAGATTCTGACAAAGGGCCACAAGCATAGCAACAATTTGGCACTGCAGTCAACAACTGCTACATAAACAGCCTCAAAAACTAACCAGAGGCCACAAGACTGCTTCCCAGTTCAGATGACTTTGGGAAGCTGTGCAGTTGAGCTGATTTTGGTGGCTCATGCACATGTCTGGGCATTGGCCAATCTCACTGGATGTGGCTAGGGTGCACACCCAGCTCCATGTGACTTGCGTTCCCCTCCTGGTATCCACTGGTCAGCCGTGGCATGTTCTTCTCGTGAGGATGGTGGAAGAGAAAAAGCAAGATATCATGAGTGCAGTCCAAGCTTCTGCTTTTTCCTCTTCCATGATGTCCCATTGACTGAAGCAAGCCAAGGTATGTGAGAGGACACCCTGCATGGTGAGGCCACAGGGCAGAGGACACAGACAGAGAAAGGAAAGAATGTACTGCTGTGGTGGATTAACCAAAGTTCACCTTAGAACATCAACATGAACTGAGTCAGTGTGGTGCTGGGTGTGGAGGGCCACCTGAGGATTGCTGCCTGCAGCAACAGAAGGAGAGCTGGAAGGGAAGATGATGTGCTATTGGTTCTCCTAGAGAAGCTTGTCATGCTGGCTTTCCTGTTATGAACTCAGCTGTTCTCATCATCAGAGAAGCTTGGGTCCTCGCTGTCACTAAGGCTTCAGTTCTTTTCAGGTGAGCTCTCACCCTTACCTTGAGTGTTGCTTCCTGGCTCCAGTGCAGATCCCTCAGCCTGCGAGCACAGATCCTTCATCCCACTGGTGCAGACTTGCTTACTTCCAATACTGACCTTTAGGCCTTCCCAGTGCAGATCTGTGAAACAGACTTGCATGAGACATTGTCATGGACTCTAGGTCTTCAACTGGACTCGTGCAGGACACTGCCACGGGATCCAAGCCCTCAGCTGAATTCTTTAGGTCTCTAGTATATGAATAAATCTCCCGCACTTTTACATTTAACTCGTTGGGTGAATATAATCCTATAAATTATGCATCCTGCATTAAAGCTTTTCCCTTTTAAACAACCACCATCTAGCAAATGGGACAAAGAGATCTGAAAAACAGACATGTGTGCCATAGGTTTACCATTTGGACTAGACCTTCCCAAACCATGAGCCTAAATGAACCCATTCTTTTTGTAACTTGATTATCTCGTGTCAGTTACAGTAATGGACAGCTATCTGATCAAACATGGACTCTCTGAAAGCCAGTTGTGAGTCCCCTGGAAATCCATAAGTTAGAATAAAATTGTACCCTAAGAAAACTTCATCATCCCAGGTACAGAAACCAAGTTACTTTATGGTTTCCTTAGGCTCAGAAAGATCTTCCCACTGGTGTAAGGATGGTTGCTGCCCATCTTGCCGACCTTGAGTTCATCTCCCTCCTCTCCTTCCTCAGCATCCAGCCAGGCAGCTGTCTCCTGCTGCTCCCTCTGTAGAGCATGCCCCAGAAGCCTTCACTGAATACCACCCCTCAATCATTCCTGCTTCATTCATTTGTTCAGGCATTTGTTTTTCCTCTCCTCCCATGCTTAGTAAAACCACCTGAGGGAGGGACTTTATCCATTTTGTTATCAAAGCATCTCACACCAAGCCTGAAATCAGCAGGCACAGGAGTAGCATTAAGCAGGTAAATTGACATGTTACTCTGGAAGACCTGTACCCACAGAGAAACCCAGCAGAGAAGATACACCTGCCAAATGGTAAGACAGAGCTTCTACAGCTTAGTTACCAAGAAAGTGGAGCCCTCTGCTAGTTCTCGGATGACTTTAAGACTCTTAATGTTTAACATCAAGGTAAATAATGACAAATCAAATGATATCTATAGCTAATTAGGTCTGTGGAGGTGGACAGGTACTGATCCTTTTGGGCTCTTGGGTCCCTTCTCAGATGAGTGCCATAAAACTCAGTTTCTGGGTATGTGGCTTTCTTCCTCATTACCAGGCTAAGATTTAAACATTTCATAAAACACTAAATGGAGATGGCAGGTTGGTGGTGAGGCGGTTATAAGGTATTATTTGCTGTCAGTGATGGAGGCTCTGATTTCGGAGGTTAACAAAGATTTGCTTCAGGCTAGTGCCGTTTTCCAAAGTCATTCTGAACTGACATAAACATGTAGCCCTCTTTGCTGGAGTCTTTTATGGGTGGTGCAGATGGATGAAAATCAGCCACAAAGGAGACCCTGGTATTATCGTTAATGGTGACTTTGTATAACAGATGTTGACTACATATTAAGGGACACTGCTTAATTTGTCTCTTGTGAACTTGAAGCCTCCTAAACTATTATGTACTAAACATTGTCTGGAAAATTCCATTCTTTTGTAACCCTGTCCTCCTTCAGGAAGAGCAGTATTTTAGAATTAGAATAAAAGAGAGATTCAAATGAAGAAAGACTATGTCCATTACATTTGTGCTCATCATGATTACAATGAGGAGGGACCAAAAGAAAAGTCATTATGGTATTGCCAAGGGAAAACACATGTATTTAAAACAAAGGTCTAAATGAATAGGTACTGAGAAAGAGATGAGAAATTAGGGTGGGGTGGGGGTGGGGTTTTTCTCCTGTCTGCAAGCAAGCATCCCCCATTGACAGTCCTGCCTAAGAACAGAGCAGTGACAAAGAACTAGAAATGTTGCCCATAATGGCAGGAAAGTGATTTCATCCCATGCACCATCTGGTCAGTTCAGCCTATTTTTTAGGCAAAGGATTACTCATTTGTTGGGTATGTTAAGCCCCAATTTTCCACAAGGCCTAACACACACACACAGTTGTGATAATCCTACACCGTATATGTCTATCTTCTATTCTCTAGAAATTTGTGCAAATTCCATTTTATTTTGGAGCATCTCTGGAGAAATTTTCATGCATATCATTCATTTCGACTGCCTGAACAATTTTTGCAGTAAATAAAAGGAGACTTTCACAAGACCATAAAAAAGAAGGTTGAATATGAAGGAACTGTAAATTGGTGTAACTACTTGGGAAAGAAATTTGACAGTTTAATCAAGAACTAGAGAAGGGCAGGGGTTTAGCTCAGTGGCATGAGCACCTGCCTGTCAACCCAAGGTCAGTTCAATCCCTGGTACCAAAGGGGGGAAAAAAAAAGAACTAAAGAAACTTCAAACATTCTGCCCAAAAAAGTAATTTCTGGGAATCTACTCTTAGCTCAAAATAATAAAAAATATGTGACAAAATAACTTCTATAATACTCAAAATGGAACCAAACCCATGTGTTTACATTTTTATAGTTGAAGAAATGTTTGTTACCTGATGAAATACTCTAGCTATTACAATATGGATAAGACCATATAATAACATGCATATATTTATGCTATGTCTCAGTCAAACTACATGCATATGTGATGACTTAAGTGTTTATAAAATGGGAACATGAACTGGGACAGTTGGGAAATCTACTGTACAGATAAATAATTTTGTATAAAAGGCAGCTTTAGAATGGAAGCACCATACATCTGAAAAGCAACTGTTTTCCCCAATAAGCACCAGCTAGTGTACTGCAGAAGCAGTTTCCTGAATATCAAACTACTTTATTATGCACTTACCATTGCTGGCAATCCTCCTCCTCGGCCACATTTGCAGATTATTCATAGATTATCAGTGAAAATAAAGGGGAGTATTTGCATCAGCACTCGGTTCAATATTAAACACAGCATCCTTGTCTCTCCTCTTGATGTGGGGGGGTAATAGTGCAGCTTGAGTGAGTCTGCACAAATATTCGCCATAGGGCCTGACACACAGAAAACAGCACAGATGACTAGGAATCCTGTTGATCATTTTGGTGAGGACATTAGCCGGGTGAGCCAGGAACCCTAAGAGGCAAGAGCTTTTAACTCTAGCATTACGGATAGACTGATTTGTGCTTCTAAGGTTGGGGTGGTTGTAGCCCTCGACAAGGACTGCAGCTGCAAAGATTCTGGTAGTCCTCTCTGCCCTCAGGGCTCCTGCAGCTTTAGGAAAGTTTATCATTTTACTTCTTTGAATATTTAATATCGCTGCTCTCTTCTCAAAGGCTTATACAGAGTAAAACAGAAACCTGTCAACCTTCTTCCAAGTATTACAGTAGATGACCTGTTTCCTGGTTTTAACGTAACATATATACTTTATCCCTTTGTCTAAAATATTGGGCAACACTGCTGTTAACTGGAAGAAATTAAAAAGCATGGGGACTGGGGGATGGAGCTGCAGGTAGAAGGTGTGGTGAAGGAAAAAGTGCTATTCCTGTGTAGGGTTTTGTCACTGCTAACTTTGGAAAGCTGGCTGAAGATGTGCAGAATGGTACCGATCAATACACAAGCGCTGAAAGGCAATTCAGAACTTCAGTCTGGCTGGAGAGCTGCCTGTCAAGCTCTCACCAGCAGTCCCATGTGGCTCAGCCTCTTTAAGAGCCCTAAAATAATTATTCAGCCTGCTGCATGAAAATACCCTGCCGGGCCCCCACCTATCCAACCACGGATGGTTCAGTGCCCTGGAGCACAGGGAAGTGGCCTGGATGCTCAGCCTCTAACGGAGATATTCACTCTTCACCTTAAAAATGTTACATTCATGTTGGAAGTTGAAATAAGGTTTAATTGTCACATGTGGCCCTGGATCCCCCTAGGGAGTTCTGCTGGATGGAATACGTATCATGATGCCTTAAATTCTGAGCCCCATAACACATTTGGAAATGGCTAGCCATGGGCCTGTGGTCCCTAGCACTCAGCCCAAGGTATTAACATTGGCTGTCAGTATTGTCTCATCAGCAATCCAGGATGGCTGCAGAAGACATTTGAGTGGCTGATGTCACCACATCTTTCCCACAGAGCAATGGGACCCACGAGGTCTGAGCTCTGACCTTCCCTCTGCAGCCCACCTGTCCCTCCTGTCCAGGACCAGCTCCTACCACCAGCATCACCAAGCCCAGCCCCCTAGCCTTGGTGGCTTCCATTGTCTCCAGATTTTCAACTTTCCTTATTGGTTTTTCTCATTCCATCCAGAAGAAAACTTCGATCTTCCCATGTGCTTGTTAAAGAATTTTACCACATGAACAAAAAGGAAGGAAGGAAGGAAGGAAGGAAGGAAGGAAGGAAGGAAGGAAGGAAGGAAGGAAGGAAGGAAGGTCTTCACAGTAATACAGCAAATAATAAAAGCAGAAAAAATTATTTTAAAAAAATCACCATTTTGTAACTAGCACAGTAATAATGGATTCAGGCAAAACACAGCAATGGGTGCTAAAGCTGCTAAGTGCTTGTCCACAGGAGCAGGACAGTAACGTGGCCTCCACGTAGCTCCCACAAAGTACTCACTCATGACACAGGGGACAGAGCTACTTCGCAGTCGCTGAGCACAGAACCTGGCAGGCACCATGCTCCCTGCATGGCACCCTGAGAAGGACTTCAGGTCTCGGGTATTGCTTGGAGAGTGACAAGCCCTGACCAAACACTGAGGAAGGACTGTCAGTCCACACTGAGGGACACGACACCAAGTGACCAGCCCAAACCCTCAAAAAATGTCACAAAAGACAAGGAACAGCACAGGAAATGTTCCAGATTAAGGGAATGGGAAAGAGATGATATTTAAATAAAAACTGTGATCCCTGGGCTGGGGATTTAGCCTAAGTGCATGCCTGACAAGCACAAGGTCCTAAGTTTGACTCCTGGTACCAAAAAAAGGAAGAAACCTGTGATCCTGGCTTGGATCAAGCGTGGAGGAAAAATTAGATATCAAGAACATTTTAGAAACCGTTACTAACCTTTGAATGTGGTATATAAGTTAGATAACAGTATTATGAAATTTCTTAATCTGGCAACTACTATTAGCAGAAGACCCTTTTTCCTAGGAAATATCTAGACTGCGGGGGTCATGGTGACAGCAACATAAAGGGGTCAAAAAGTGAAAGTGAGAGTGACCTCAAGCAGCAAAGCAAAGGATGCAGCTGTGCTGTTGCCCAGTGGTCAAGCTCTACACACGCTTAGTGTGCATGTGGCCCTGTGTTCCGTCTCCAGGACCAAAATGCCAAAACGCCAAAACAAACAAGCAAAAATCCCTGTGAGCCCAGGTACCTAAGAGCTTTTTGTACAATTTTTTTAAAGCTTTTCTGTAAACTTGAATTAAAAGTTTCCCAAATTCCTGAGACCCCAGCTCCCTCCAAAGCTAACAGTGATTTGTTTTGCCCCTTCTTGGACTCTAGTCCTCCTGTACTCACTGAGGTCATGTTCTCATTCATGGTCACTTTGGTTCCACTTGCAATGACCTCCTCTGTGGGGCAGCGCTGGGGACACAACCCTGGGCCAACTGCCACCTGCAGGGGTCTCCTTCCTCTTCTTATCCTCCTTAAACCTCTTTGAGCTTTCTAAAGATTCCAAACCACCTCTCTGGAAAACCTTCACTTCCCATAGGTCCCACAGAGCAACTCTCTTTCGTCACCCCACTTCCCTCATCTTTTCCAGTGTGTTCACTGATTCTTCTTCAGTGACTAGTTCTCGAGACACCTCTTCATTTTCTTCCCTTTCACATTCTCTCCCTCCATCTCATCTATGCCTCCTGCTTTCTCCCACATAGCTGGATCCAGCCTTGGCTCACCTGAGACCCAGACCTTATCATCGATAGCCCAATGGCCTCTTATGGATTTTCCCAATTTTACCAAAATTATGATTTTTTGTCTCATTGTATCACCTCCTTCTCTCTCAATCCCTGATGTCCCTAACCACTCACTCCAGGGGCCCCTCTCCCCCTCCACTCCTGGCCTCTGAAGACCCGGGGTTGGTAGCTATAGACCTGCAGGAGTGGCCAGCATCCGTGACACCACTAGGGACAGCCGGGCTTCAGCCCTTCCCCAGTTCTCCTGTGCCCAAGCACCCTAGCTGGGCAGCAGGTGCATCTCTTGTGTGGTTCCAGCCTTTGTCCTCCTGAGCTTCTGCACTCTCCACCTTCCCAGTCCTCTGTCCCATAGGCTGTTTCTTTCTCCAGGTCTGGCTTAAACATCACTTCATGGTCAAGGCTTTCCTTAGCCCTCTTGCCAGACTGAACTGAACCAGATTTAATGCTCTATGCCCCTGAACCCCCCTTTAGGGCTTGTCCCTTCTTTCACATTTTAAACTCCTAGAAAGTAAGGCTATGAAAGATCTGGTTTTTATTTCCAACAACTCCCAAGCACACTGTAGACTATTAACATTTAAAAGGACCTTCATTTCTGCACACTGCAATTTCACAGACTGCCCTGGGCTGCTCCGACAAGCCCTGCCAGGCTGACCTGAAGTGCTGCTCTGCTATTGCCACTCCAGCCACCTGCTCCTCTTTCTAGCTTCTACCTCGCTTCCTGCCTCTGCCCTGCCCTGAGTTTGGTAGATATCCTGCACTGTCCTGATGCCCCACCTTTCTCTGCCATTAGACCTCAGCCTTCTGGAAGAGCTGAGCTGACCCCTTGGCTTGCAAGGCTGGTGGAAGGTGGCCACTCAGTTGTCCTAATGACTTTCACCCTATTCTTTCATTCCCCTTCAGCCCCAGCCAGGCGAGAGTACTCTGCACAGGGGCTGATCTCATGGGCTACACAGACATGGACTCCAAGGGCCCAGTGAGGCTCCATGGAGCATCTGCAGAACTCTTTAACCTGCAGGCAGGAGCACTAACACCCAGAAGAGCTGAGCAGACTGGGCCCGGGGCACCTGGGCCGTCAGCAGCAGCCTTCCGGGTCCCCACTTCCTCTCTTATCATCTCTCTGAAGAGAGCTTTACACATCATAGTGCACAAGTCTGGAATAGTCTCCCCATAAAAGCTCATTTCACAGCCCTAGCTCATCTTCTCTAGTGCCAAGCAGTCACTGTTCTGATTTTTGATAGCTGGATGTATTATATTTTTCTATGTTTGCTAAGTAGATTTTCATGTATGGTAAATAATGCAGAAATACAACATCTCATATATGGGAACTAACTAAATATCACTTCTTATTTTGCCAGATAATTGTAAAATAATAGCCACCTGGGAGAAATCAGATATCATTTTCTATGCCATAACGTCTTCAATAGCATAAGGTTTGATGAATATGGAGGAAAAAAACTGAAATGCAGGAAGAGAAGAGGGCTATTTACATCCTGGCTTGTTTGTCCACAAAGAAGCTGTAATGCTGCACAATTTCAATGATTGTCACAAAATTGGTAGTTCTCAGCAGCACCTAAGCTTCTCCATTGACCTGATTGTTCCTGGAATTCATTATCAACAAGAGATAAGGATAATTTTCCTGGGATTATTGTCAAGCGTCTGATTGTGTCAGCAACTACCATTTTCAGGTATTTTCTGAGCGTAAAAATCAAGCCAAACAGAAAGCAGTGATTAGGAAGAAATCCATGAAACATGTCATATTCAAACCTAGCATGTGTCCAAATTTATTTTGCCTTTTTTAAAATTAAAAAATCAAAGAAGACAGAAACTAAATCTTTTGGGATTTATCTTTATTTAATACACCCTTTCTGAAGTGCATATAAATGTTCTTTCTACTTCATATATTTGGCATGTATAACCTACTCTTATTTTTTAAAGTGAATCTTCTGGGCTATATATAGCTCAGCGGCACAAGCACCTGCCTGGCAAGCATAACGTCATGGATTCAACGCCCGGTATCCTCGCCGCCAAAAAAAGAATCTTCCAAACAATTCATGTGCCATTTCCAAAATAAAATGTCTCCCCAGCACCTAAAAGAAGTATAGCCTGTCACCAACAGAAGTTTAGTGGCACCCTACAGGAAGTGCCATTAAGCACAGGCTGAGTTTGGGTTTGGGTTCCTCCAGAAATAGCTTCCCATTTTAAATAAAATCTTCCCATTTTGTATCTGATGCTTCTTTGGGATGAAAGTGTGAGTACTCTGATGTAAGTGATTGCTCAAGTGAGAGTACTCAGCTAAAATACTGCCTAAGTGCCATCGTGTCTTCCTCAGGTGTGATATCTGAAACAACACCTGTGTGTGTGTGTGTGTGTGTGTGTGTGTGTGTGTGTGTGTGTGCTTGCTGCCCTTCAGTGCTACTGTTGTGATCACTTGGTCAAGATGTCCAATTTCTCCACTGAATAATTATTGGGATTTATTTTTCTCCTACTAATAAGCAGTCTGTAAGGAGACGTTTTAAGATCATGCAAAGGTGCTACCAAAATGGTCAAAATTTTCCCCTAGAAAGGTTGATCAATGGGTACTAACTTATACTTAGGAGAAATAAGTTCCAGTATTCTATTGCACAGTAAGGTGACTAGGGATAACGTAGTTGTGTATTTTAAAAAACTGGAAGAAAGGATTTTGAGTATTTTCCCCACAAAGAAATGATAAATGTTGGACCAGGGATTTAGCTCAGGGGCATAAGTGCCTGCCCGGCAAGCTCAAGGTCATGAGTTAGATCCCTGGTACAAAAAAAAAAGATAAATGTTCAAGGAGATTTTTCTCTTGATTTGAATATGACATAATGTGCACATGGTATCCTATTCACATACCCTTCTTGTCAAAGACATAAATAAAAACACAAATATAGACCCAAATTCATCTTAAAATTTATTATATGATAATAGCAATATCTTAGCCATAAAAGAAAGGAAAAAAGGAGTTGTGTATTAATACAACCAGTCATGCCAGGGATTTAGCTCAGCAGTGTAAGTGGCTTCCTGTCGAGTGTGATATTGTGATTTCGATCCCCAGTACCAAAAAAAAAAAAAAAAAAAAGACAACCAGTCATATGGAAAAAGTTAAAAGTGGACTTTTACACTATGCATCACAATAAACTCTAAGTGAATCAAAAGTTTCAATGTAAAAACTAATGAAGCATACAAATCCATAGGAAAAAAACAAAGCGAATATCTATAATCTGGGACTGAACCTATGGCCTGAAAACCTAAAAAGAATGAAGAAGATAATTACCTAAAGATAAAATGTTTTATATGTCAAAAATACCACTAGCAAAGCAAAAAGAAAAATGGTGAACTGAAAAGCCTCTTTTTCTTATTCCATCAAAGCACAGGATTGAAAATCCTATTCAGAAAGAGCTCCCAAACTTAGAGAAGGAAAAAGTCAAAACCATGGATAAAATGAGCCAGGAATTTGAATAGAAACTTCCTGAAAAAGAAATTAAAAATCAAATGGGACTAGGAATGCAGCTTCATGGTGAGAGGTCCATGTATTCAATCTAGGACAATAAAATAGTAAAGAAAGGAGAAATGAAGGAAGGGAAAGAAAGAAATTCAAATGGATTTTAATCATATGAAAGGATACTCACCCTAACATTAACAAAAATACAAATTAAAATAATACTGAGATACTATTTATCATTCCTCAGATTGCCAAAAATTATAGAAAATACTCTCAGCGAGTCTGTCAGCAAACAGGTGCTACTGAACACTGATAGTGCAAATGAGAGGTGATGCAACCCATCTGAGGAGGAACTTGGAAGCATGTAGTAAAATTGTATACACAGTTAACCTCTGGTCCAGCAACCCCAAGTTAAGACTACCTCAAATACATCCCAGGAGAAGCCATAAAACAGTAATATGTAATTCACTGAAGCATCACTTATAAGACTGGAAACAACTCAGTTTCTATCAGTGGATTCGTTAAATAAATATAGGACATCTGTACAATGGAGTATCACACAGTTATTGAAAAAGAATGGCAAATCTATCTCCACAGACTAATCTCCAGGATATATTGGTATGCCAAAAAGTAAAGAAAAACTAGTGTGTATAGTATAGCTCCATTTATAAAGAAAAGATATCTATGCATGTGTATAGTATACTTCCCTTTATATACTCCTATGTACATATGTGTTGTGTATATCTATATTTGTGAAGGTATATAGATATATATGTTAGATAGATAGATAGATAGATAGATAGATAGATAGATAGACAGACAGATATTTCTTTGCATCAAAACAGTGACTAGATTTTTTATAGTATGGATTATTACTGATAATAATCCCTGATAATAGCATCAACTTTTTTTAAGCATACCTTTAAAAAGAAGCATTAGGGGCTGGGGATTTAACTCAGTGGCTTAAGCACTTGCCCGGTAAGCACAAGATTGTGAGTTCAATCCCCAATACTAAATAAATAAATAAATAAATAAAAAGAAGCATTAGAAGCTGTATTCCAACAGACTAAAGGATAAGAAGAAAAATTCAGAACTCAAAAAAAGATAAATTGAATATAGATGTTTGCATTAAAAATTTATAAAATCTATCATCAAGGACAATGCATCAAAGATAAGAAAGCTTATCTCAGTAGGGTAAGATTGGGATTATATTAAAAAGAAATAATCAATGTAATTTAAGGTATTAATATAATAAAAGGAAAAACATATATCATTTAAGCACATGCAGAAAAAGCATGACAAAGTTCAGCATTATTCAAGATGATAACTGCCAGCAACCTAGATATAGAAGAAAACTTCCTCAGACTAATGAAAGACACCAGCCAAACCCCAAGATGTGTAAATGACTATCTGAAACAACGCAAGGTGAGGTATCTTCCTTCATCATCTCTACTGCACATTAGTCTAGAAGCCCTTATTTCCACTACATGGCAAGAGAACAGAATATAAGGCATAGAATTTGGGAGAAAAAAGAAGTTAACACTGTGTTTGTAGATAAGATTACATACTCACGAAATTCCAAAGTAATTTACAGAAACACTAAAGCTAATAAATGAATTTAGTAAGGGCACAGGACATAAGGTAAATATGGGTCAGTCAACTGTATGTCATATACTAACAATAACAATCCAAAAGTTAAATGAAAACTATGTCATTTACACTGAGAATCTAAAAAATGTTTAGAAATTGCAAAACTCAGGATGACGGTTCTCCATAAATTGATCTATATGTTCAATACAATTCTGACCAAAATCCTAGTAGACTGGTTTGTGAAATCCAATGTGTCTTCTGAATGATTCTTATCTCCTTGGAATTTTACATAACTTATTCAGGATCTGTTAGAAACAAGTTTCCCAGCATCGATAATGTGAAACAAGAGTGTTCAGTTTGAAAGAAAAATGTGTAATAATTATATAATCTATCAACCAGACATCTCAACTCAGAGTATTGTACTATTTGATATACTTTTTCTTTTCATACAGTATATCTAACTATTTAAATTTTTTCTAAAAGATCTGAGATCACATCTGAATGACGTTGCTTGCCCTTATCAGCAGGAAGGTAAATTCACCTCTAAGTTAAAAAAAAAAAAAAAAAGAATAACAAGAAGAAGAGAGAAAAGTTATGGTGCAGTAGACTTGTAGTTTGCATTAAACAAACTAATTAGAATGACAAATGCTTAGTTATAGCACCAAAATCACATGCAAAAAAATCATTTTTTACATTTTGCCATAATAAAAAGAAACCAGTAAAAATTTACTCTAAAAACTATAAATGTGAGTAAACTTATACCATTAACCTTCCAAAATTATAAAATGTACTATAAAAATGTCCCAGAATAAAGGTTTGCAGCAACATACAGCCCTCTGGGACCTCGAGTAGAAAAACTTGGAAAACAATTTAGCAAAGAGACAATCAGAGCATTGGAATCCAGAAAGTCAATAAAGAAACCAGAAAGCACAGGGAACCTGCAAAAACTGAAGACAACACAGTGAAAAGTGCAAAGAAGTCTGGAAAGCTAAGCCCAGCCCCTAGGAAAGAGTCCAGTCTCCACAAGTAGGGTTAGCCCAGAGAGGGTCCACAGCCCCAGGGACAAACCACAGCACAGCACAGCACTAGCTCCAAGGAAGGCCCACAGTTATTGCAAGCTGCAAAAAGAGCATGATGTTTTGCTCTGAAACAGATGGCTGCTGCATAATGCTCTAGAGAAGAAATTTCCTGCAGTGTCTCCCATGCTCAGGAGTGACATAATCAGAAGGCGTATTTAAAATTCAGCTCTTTGGGGATTCAGAAGTCCCAGAAGAGTTACACTTCCAGGTCTCTGGGCTCACCCTGCCACAATAACTGTATGGGAGACAGCAACAAGAGCAGGGGCAGGCAAGCTGCAGTCCCTCGAGGAGTTTACACAGTGGTGAGACAGGGTCCTAAAGGACACCGCAGTCCCACCCTCTATGAAGAGAAGCCGGACTGGATACGTGCAGGTTTCTGAGGCCCTGGGTCCGAAAGTGCAGACATTAAATCCAGCAGACTGGCTGGCCTCCCTCACTGCCTACTTCCCACACAGAGCTCAATGGTCTGTTTGCTTTTCCCATCTGCCAGTGTGATTAGGGATACACCTTGGCTTGGACAACTGCCACATTCTGGGGTGTTTAAACAGAGAGGTATCTAGAGCAAGCGGGGTACCTCATGAACCCATAGGCTGTAAAGCTACAGGCTGATGTGGGGCACACAGAAAGGGACCCACACTAAGAGCAACCAGAATGAACACAGCCTTAAGGCAGACACCACACCACTGACTGATAACTCCCAACAGGAAAGGCAAACCAACACTCAGCAAAGAGTGGGTGTGGAAATACATGGGCCTCCCTGTACCCCACTGTCTCTCACCCATATCTGGTGGACTCAAGCACTCACTCCAAGACATGGAAAACATTTTGGACTCAAGTCTCTTTTCTTTATTTTTGGGGGGTTTTGTTTCTTTTTTCCCATATTTTTATGCATTGTTTTTATTCTTTTTTCTTACTTTTCTTTGACTTTTTCTGTTACTTTCACCTAATTCTATTAACCTTTTTCTCTAATTGAATTTTTACTTCACTTTTCTCTCATCTTTCTTTTCTATTTCAAATTTACTTTTTTCACTTTCCCTTCCCTTACTCTGTTTATTACGATTAAGCTTTATTAATTTTGAGCTACTTAATTGATTCTATGCTATTACTGCTGCATTTTTTCTACTGTTACTGGTGCTATAGTTGTTATTGTTAGAAGATTGTTACTATATTTCAGTATTCAGTTTGTCTTTGTGTCTACATTATTGCAGATCTCTGTTATTAAGGCTGGTATAACTATTATTGGTTATGATATGTTACTATCTTGTTTGTCTTTCATGCTATTAGTCTTGATCTTTTTCTATTATTAGTGATTGCATGTTGGTTGCTTTTTATTAGTTTGTTTTGTTTGTTTTTGGTCTTTCTGAGACAGAATTTCACTATGCAGTCCAGGTGACCTTGAACTCACTTTGCAGGCCAGTCTGGCCTCAAACTCACGGTGATCCTCCTGCCTCAGCCTCTTGAGTGCTAGGATCACAGGCACAGACCACCACAACCAGCTTGATTAGTGTTTACTATATGCCAATATCTGGTTTGTTTTTGTTTATCAATATTACTGCTGTTTATCTTCTCTTGAGTGGTGCTGGGGATTAAGCCCTCAGAAAAAAGATGTGACACTAAAAAACCCTCAAATACTACTCTGAAGTGGTTGAAGGAGGATATTAACACCAAAATATAACCAAACCTAAGAACATACCACCAGGAGAGAGAATCTAACTACAGAGATCTTTGCAGTAGTGACAGAGTTTCCCTGTCCCAACTGATCTTCAATCCACAGTGCAGAAAACAAGGAAGCAAGATGTCTCCAAAACCCCAACTCTCCCACAGCTGATCTCATGGGCACTGAAGCAGAGGAAGCTACAGGCAAAGAACTCAAAGGCCAAACGGTTGAAACGTCTGAAGAGATAAAAGAAGAAACACATAAGTGAATGTATAAGATGTTTTAAAAGTGCAAAGTGGATTTTGTTAGACAGATAAAAGATTTTACCAACAAAATATTTGACAAACTTAAAGAAAGCACAATGAATTAACTGAGATAAATGAGACAATATAAGACATGAAGGATCACTTTAGTAAAGAATTAGTATGAAAAGAAAGAGAAGCTAAACTGACCTACCTTCCTGGAAAACAATTTGGCATTTGAATTAAAAAAATATGTCTACTTGCAGACGTGGTGGCGCACACCTATAATCCCACCACTTGGAAGGCTGAGCCAGGGGGAATCCCTGGGAGGTTGAGGCAGGAGGATGGCCACAAGTCAGATGCCAGCTTGGACTACACAGCAAGACCTGCTTCAGAAAACAAAAAACAAGACAAAATAAACCCCCAAAGTGTGTGTGTGTGTGTGTGTGTGCCAGTTTAGTCAGCAATTGTACTGTAATTTATCACTTGTAGCAGTTTTCTTAGTATCTGGTTTTGACAAATGTACACAATCATGTCCATTACTTTCCCTTCCACACTCCTTTATTCTACTATTTTCTAGTCAAATCACTCCCTTAATCTTCCCACTGACCAGTATTCTGTCTCCTCCACAATGTCATATAAGGGACACAGAGGATGTAGCCTACACATGGGATTTAGCTTCTTTCACTTACTAAAATGCATTTAAAACTCACTCACATTGTTGCATTGTGTACATGTACCATTGTTTGTACATGGGTCATTTGAAGAATATTTGTTTCAGTTTTGATGTTTTATTTTTTTCTTTTATAAATCATGCATAAGAAAGCTATACTTAACCTAAGATCACAAAAAAACTTTCCCCTGTTAGGCTTAGGTCTCACATTTATTTAGACCTATGATCTGTGTTGTTTTAATTTTTGCATAGAGTGCGAGATATGGATCAAATTTCATTTTATTAGAAGTGTTTTTACAATGGTTTCAGCACCATTTATGCAAAAGTATTATCCCTTTTCCATTGAACTGATTTTGTACTTTTGTCAAAAAGTACAAATTGACAGTAGATGTGTGGATTATTCTTAACTTTCCCTTCTGTTCCAATAATATGTACGTCTTATCTCCTATCATCACACATCTTGATTAACATCACACTGCCTTGATTACAGTAGCTTTATAGTAAGTCTTAAAATTAGCTAGTGTGGCTTACAAATGATCTTTTTTTAAAAAAAATCACTTTGCTTATGCTAAATCTTTTGCCTTTCCTTATAACTGTTTTTGGGATCAATTTGTTGCCAGGTGTGATGGTCCACACCTATAATCCCAAACATAGGAGGTTGAGGTAGGAGGATTGCTAGGAGTTCAAGGCCAGTCTGGGCTACAAAATGAGTTCAAGGCCATCCTGAACTATATCACAAGACCCTCTCTCAAGAAGACAAAAGAAAAAAAACAATGTGTCACCTTATACAGAAAGCACTAAGGTCTGGGTTGAGATGGTGCCGAATCTAAGGATCCTGGGAATATGGCAGATTGGTAGGTAGCAGGGTAGAGAGCCTCTCTGAGAGAAACAGCTCAGATGCTAGAATTTAATACCATGGAGAAGACCAGATAAAAGGAGAGGGATTCTCATGACCCAGGAAGAAACTAAGGAAAAAGAAAGAAGGAATGAACGAATGAACATGGACAGAAGGCTGGAGACAGATGTGCTCTCACCAGAGCCAGTCCCACACTGTATTGGGCGCCTTGGAGTCAGATGACTCTCGGTCGCTAAAGTTGCGGTCGTGTTGAAATTGAGGGTTGGAGAGCCTAAGGCCTGGGCTGGAGGACATGCCACAATGGAGAATGGAACCAGTGTGGAGAGCTGCACTAAGCCACGGTGAGTGCTCAGAATTTGGTCCTGTGGGAGGGGGTGACCAGCTGGACGACATATTGGAGTTAGGTAGGATGGGCCTGAACCTGGAACTGCAGTGGCATCAGTCAGCCACTCCTGACCCAAAGCAGACTGGTGGGATCTGCTTGGGCTGGGTCATGCCCCTGGTCAGAACCCAATAGCCAGGACAAAATTGTCCCGAAAAGGTGACGTCCACATGACAAAGACTAATGTGGTGAAGGTCCCTGCTGGTTGACTGGCTCAGAGGGGAGAGGCCAGCCTACACTACCCCTACGTGCACCTCACTACTCAACAGCAAACTGGAGAGGGCAGCAATCCCCTAGCCGGCACACTTCAGAAAAACCATAAGCAATACAGAAAGGGCCTGAGACCTCCACCATATACCTATCTGAAAGAAACCAGAAACATGACAAGAGAAAGAAACAAGGAAAAGCCTCCAGCCACCAACCCAGGGAATATAAGTCCAGGAGAGGTAAATACAAAAGAGACTGAGGGCAGCAAACATGCAATATCAGACACAGCATCAGTTGACATAAATATCTTCATGACATCACAGACAAACTCAAAACTGAAATACTAATACAAGTAAAGCAAGATATAAGATTAATAAAAGAAATGCTAAGCACCTCTCAAGAAGATACAGATGGAAGAATGGAGGAACACAAAAAAGGAGAGAAACCTTCAATGCAGAAAATTTTAAAAATATAGAATACATGAAACAGATTCAAAGAGATTACCAGGAAATTAAAAACTCCATTGAAAGCTGGCAAAATTGCTTGACAGAAACTAAAGTTAGATTTTCAAAACTTGAAGATAGGTTTGCAATGTGTGATTGCAAAAGGAAAGATCTCTTAAAAATAACAAGGAACCAGGAAGTAACAATATAAAGGCTACAAGACGACAAGAGAATCTGTAACTTAAGAATAAAAAATGTGAGTGAAGAAACAGAGGTAAACACAAATGAAATACAAAGGCTATTCACAGAAATAATTAAGAAAAACTTCCCAAGCATAGGAGAAGGGAAAGATATTCAGGTATATGAGGCATACAGAACTCCAACCAGCTATCACCAAAACAGATCTACACCCAGACATATAATAATCAAGATCCCAGAAATTCAACACAAGAACAAAATATTAAAAGCTGTCAGAGAAAAGAAACAGATCACCTATAAAGGATAACCTATCAAAATCATGACAGACTTCTCGACACAAACCATCAAATCAAGAAGAGCTTGGAGCAAAGTATTCCAAGCCCTAAAAGAAAATAACCTCCAACCCAGATTGATGTACCCTGCAAAACTGTCTCTCAAAATTAATGGAAAAACAAGATGCTTCCACGACAAAGTGGAACTGGGGGAGTTCATGACCACCAATCCAACCCTATAAAAAAAAAAACCTGAAGGACATTCTAGAAAGAGAGAAAAAAATCACCAGGATTCCAGGGACAGTGGCAGAGAGACCTCAATGAACAGTGGCAGAGAGGCCTCAATGAGTAGAATGAAGGAGAAAAGTAGACAACCAATGGCAGAAAAATAGCATAGCAGAGATGAAGAAGAGAAGATTGGCTATAATCTCTAACACAGATGGCCTTGATAAACTAACAAAAAGAAACATAGGCAGAGTAGATCAGGAGATAGGGTCCATCAAGATGCTCTGTATAGGAAATACAATCAACCTGAAAGAGGATTTATGAACCAAAAGTCAAAGATGAGAAAACAATGCTCTATGTGACAGGGAACTAGAGAGAAATGGGGACAGTTGCAGATAGATTGGAAAGACATGACACTTTTGTGCAGTGGAGAACTATTCAGCTATAAGGAAGGAAAACCTTGAGGCTTTTGTAGGTAAAGGAATACAACTCAAGATCAAGCTCAGGGGTAAAAGGTTCAGACCCACTTAGGTAGATAGTGGGTTACCTCACTAATCTAAAAACTAAAGGAGTTAATGGGACCCAAAATGTACAAAGCACCCCGTGAAAGTGAAAGGGGAGAAGTTATCTTAAAAAGGAAAGCAGAGGACACTGTTAATAGTGTATCAGGATTTAAAATCTACATTATTCTTATCACTCTGTTTAGTTTGATTTTATTCTGTTCCAGTCTGTCTATTTGTACTAGATTTGAGGGCACAGACAACTATTCCAAAAATAACAAGATATACTATGGTAACTATCCTTAATTTCCTATTAACTTAATCTGAAGCCCTGAATTGCTTATACTGTCTTACTATGACTGATCTTATTTGAATCTGGTTTGTTAGATCGCTGTTTTGTCTTAACTGATTTTATTAGAATCTGGTATGCTTGGTAGTATCAAGTCTGAGAGTATAGGCAACTACTCTGAAGATGACAAAATTCACTAGGATACCCATTCTGGTTTGATTATTAACTGCTTTTGAAGTCCTATAATGTTTCCAATGTTTTGTTTTTATTAATATTGCTATGTACTGCTATGTTCAATTATACTATGCCTGATGATATAGACAATTATATTGAAAATAACAAGAGACATCATAGTAACTACCATAGATCACCTAGTATTGTGGTTTTATATGTCTTTTTCATTTTGTGTTTTTGTAGGAATTTATTTTGTTTTGATTTTTCCTCTAATACAGAAAGGATAAGTATACACATAGAGACTCATGCATGCACAGAACTTCTAAACAGTTTACAAGAATTGATTATATAATGCACGATGAAATGGAACAGATACTTTGAAGAAAAAGAGACACTAAGGTACCCAGTGCTAATTCCGTAGCATCATGATATGAAATCTAGCAATACTATTATTCTTTGTTCAGAGTGATATTAGTCTGTTTTATTTAATTTCAACATACATGAAGGTATGGACAGCTATTTTGAAGAGAATGAGAGACATTATGGCAGCCATTGTTGACTTCCCTATTGTCTGGTCTTGAAGACCTAAAATGCCTTCATCATCCTGTTCTGATCAGTTTAATACTATTTTGTTTTGTATGAATTCACTGTGTGTGAAGATATGGACAACTATTTGGAAAAAAACAAGAGACAATATGATAGACAGTGAAGATCTCCAGTGGTCTTGCTTTGAAATATGTGCCTCTTGTATTATTTCTTATGATCTGTTTTATTCTGTTTTGTTATGTTTAATTTTACCCTCTTTAAAATAAAAAAAAGAGATGGTGCTGAATCAAGTTGTAGAGAGTGGACATGTTAGTGACACTGAGTTTTCCAAGGAATATGGTATAGTTCATTATATTTTACATCTTTGATTTCTTTCTTCAGTGTTTTGTAGTTTCAAGCATATAGATCCTGCATATATTTTGTTAGATTTATATTTAAATATCTCATTTTGGGTGCTATTGTAAATGATATCTAATTACACTTTTGATTTTTGATCATTACTGGTATATAGGGATACATTTACATATTGGTCTTACAGCCTATAACTCTGCTAAATTTAATAATTCTAGGCCATTATCATACTAAATGTGGAAAAGTTGAAAGCTTTTCCTCTAAAATCAGGAATCCCCTATCATTATTCCTTTTCAATATAGTTCTTAAAACATTAGCCAGAGCAATCAAGCAAGAAAGAAATAAATGGGATATGTTTAGGAAAGAAAGAAGTCAAATTATTATTTATAGATGGCATGATCCTCTACATAGCAACCCCTCAATTTCACCAAAAACCTTCTAGAATAATTAAATTCAGTAGCACAGCAAGATACAAAATTGACACACAAAAATCAATAGTGCTCCTGTACACCAATAATGAACTCGCCAAGAAAGAAATTAGGAAAGTAATATCATTCATAATAGCATCAAGAAAAATTAAATACCTAGGAATTAACCTAACCATAGACACAAAAGACCTCTATGACAAAAACTCTTGTACTCTGAAAAAGGAGCTGGAAGAGGACATCAGAAAATGGAAAGATATCCCCTGTTCCTGGGTAGGCAGGACCCCTATTGTCAAAATGGCCATACTTCCAAAACTAATATACAGATATAATGTAATCCCAACCTAAATACCAATAGCATTCCTCATGGAACTAGAGAAAACAATCCTGAAATTCATCTGCAACAAGAACAGACCCAGAATAGCAAAAGCAATCCTAGGCAACAAGAGCTAAGTAAGAGGCATCATAATCTCAGAATTCAAATTATATTATAAAGCTACAGTGATACAAACAGCATGGAATTTGAAAAACAAAAGATTCAGAAATAATTTCAAGCACGTTCAGCCATCTAATCTTTGACAAAAGGGTAAAAGATATATGCTGGAGGAAAGACTTAGTCTCTTTAACAAATGGTGCTGAGAAAACTGGCTATCCACAAGCAGATGATTGAATCTAGACCCATGTTGCTTACCAGGTACTAAACTAAAATCAAAATGGATCAAAAATCTAAATGTTAAAATAGGAACAATCTGATGGAAGGTAAAATAAATTAAACTGTTGAAGACATAGGTATAGGCACAGACTTTCTGAAAAGAACCCCAATTGGACAAGAAATAGTAACAAGAATCAACAAATGAGATCATACCAAATTAAAAAAGTTTCTGCATAGCAAAAGAAACAGGGTAAAAAGACAACCTGCAAAATAGAAAAAAAAATTTCCAGATATTCCTCAAATAAAAGACTAATATCTAGAGTATATAAATACCTTTTAAAAATTAGGCCCTCCCCAGATAAAAGACACAATAAAAAATGAGCAACTGAAAATGAATAGACCCTTCTCAGCAGAAGTGTGAATTACAGCAAATACATGAAAAAGTGGCCAACATATTTGCCCATTAGAGAAATGCAAATTAAAGCAACACCGGGATTTCATCTTATTCCAGAAAGAATGGCTATCATCAAAAAATCAAATAATAAAAATGCTGGTGAGGCCATAGGGGAAAAGGAACCCTTCCACACTGTCAGTAGGAATGTAAACTAGTACAACCTTTATGGAAATCAGCATGACAATTCCTCAAAAAACTAACACAAGAAATTCTATTTGTGGCTAGGAGTAAAGACAAGGCCAAGGCCAAAGACCTATAAACCACCCCCACAAGATTTCAAAATAGACTTTTGTTTATCAACAACAAAAAGAAAGAAAAAAAGTTCCATTTGACCCAGCTATTCTCCTTCTAAGTACCTCCCTGAAAGAGTTAAAGTCATCATGAAACATGTACACCCACATTTATAGCAACACAACTCATAATTCCTAAGTCTTGGAAGCAGCCTTCCACATCCATCAGCAGATGAATGCATAAGGAAAATGTGGTATTTACATATGATGGAATATTATTGTGCCATAAAGAAAAGTAAACTTAAGTCACTTGTAGAAAAATGGATGCACCTTAAGATCATAATCCTCAGTGAAGTAAATCAGACACACAGCTTAAATATCACATAGTCTCTCTTATGCAAAACCCAAAATATAAATGAAGAGCAAAATAAAAGATAATAGGACTTAAGTAGACAGCACTTTTGCAGACAGGAAGATCAGGAGATGGATAGAGCAGAGACAGAGGGAAGAGAAGGGGATGAAAACAAGAATTATAATGTGTTATGCATCTGTACCAATTTCCCATGATGAATGCAACCATGTACTGCAGACATGCACCAATAAAAAAAATCACAATGAGAAAAAGATAATTCTTGGAGACTTTTTGAAGATTCCCTTGAGATTTTCTGTACTGACAAGTTATCTGCAAACTGACACAATTTTATTTTTTTCCAAGCCACAAGTTGTTTATTTCTTTCTCTTACCTCATTGGGCTGACCAGTTTGTCCAATATAATATTTGCTGGGGTAAAGTGGACCTCCTTGCCTTGTTCCCCAGTAGGAGGGAAAAACACTCAGTCCTTTATCACGTTTGATGTGAGCTTCTGGTTTTCACAAGTTTGAGAGTCTGGAACAGACAAGCTTTTAGAAATGCCAAAATTAATCACATAATACAGCATTAAACAGTGAAATATGGGCAATATTTCATATACCAACAGATGTTTTTTAAAATTAATATTGAACATTAAGCAAAATTTATATCAAAACTAAATGTTGTATATATTCTAAATCAAAGAATGCACTGAAATCAAATAGCCATTTATTCTCTCAACAAAAGCAGACATATCTATGAAACAGAGTCTCTTCTATTGCAGCTTGTACTGCTGAAAGTGGTTACCAAGAAAGACAGGAGATCTGAAAAGCAAACCGTTAAGTGTAGTAACTGCTTCTTAAAGAGAAGAAATTACTGACAATGATGGAGTGATTTCAGAAGGAAATGAGAAAATCACATATCAATGAATAGAATTTTCACAACGGAAAATAGCCACAGTTCACCCAAGCTTTGATTCTTGGTATTCTACAAATAAATTCTCTGCTGACATTTGATTCACAGAATATTAGTAAATAAATCACCACATAATGGAAAAACTCAGAAGACCGTGGCCTCACTGTTGGAGGAGAAAGAGGTCACTACACCCAGCCTCTAGCCTGGTTCTCTGAGCCATTTCAGGCCTGCTTGGGATGCCCGCCCCGCTCTGCCTCACAGCTCTGGTTGTGTGTGTAATAAAGCTTGTCACTCCCTCTTGGTGTGGGTGGTGTCACCAGTATCAACACCCAGGCAGATTTTTGTCATGGTGCCAATTTTAAACAGTTTTATTGAAGACACTGCACTTTCTACTTTTAATACAGTGCTTACAGAGCTCGACACTATCTTTTCCCTGGGCACGTGTTCGACATTGAAGTACTGAGAATGCCTAGTACTTTACTAAGGCAGTTACACTTTAAAACCTGCCACAGAATTTGTTGCAAGTTGAGGTCCTTTGATGTTTTATTGTGTGGGACAATGCTAATCGACACTTAGAGTTGGCTTAATCAGAACTGATGTTGAAAGGGCAATCGGTCTGTTCTGCAAGGTGGTTACAGCAGCAGGTGGAACATGCTGCTTAGCCTGGCTTCCTTCATGTCACAGAAAAATCAAAGCCACTGGTTAGTGGTTTACAAATTGTAGTGCTGGCACAAATTTGGTCAAAGCTATGAACAAAAATGTTTTTAACTTGCTAATAGGAGTATCTACTTTGCATTTGCTTATGAAACATTTGAGGAATTTGTATTATGAACAACTGTGTGGACATGAACAGTGACATCAAACTGGGCTGTAGGTTCTGCATAATTTCTGTGGTGTCTGTAACATTCTATGTCACCAAACCTGTCAAGTAGTGACTTCATATTACCCTTCTTCATTCTACCGTTCAGCTTGGGAAGTTACCTACAACACTCATGCTCATGACAAGACTGATCCTTTGTGCTTAGAAGACTTAAAAAAATTAGGAGCAATAAACACATTTAAATATTTTTAGAACATTTGAGTGGGAGAAGGGTGAAAAATCAGAAGCTACAAAGGAAAATGACTACATAAAATGTTTAAAGTCTATGTGGCAAGGGACACTAGAATCAAAATTTAAAACCAAGCAATAAACTGAGGGCAAAACCAAGAGTTTATGTATTTGTTATATAAAGATCTCTTACAAAGCAATACAGAAAAGATGAACCCTGCTTTTATAAAAAGATAAGAACAAGCAATTCACAGAGAAAAAATCCAAATGACTAGTAAATATATGGCAATGATGATCAATCTCCCAAATAATCAAAAAGGTGCAAACTGAAATACTAAAATGCCGTGTTTCTTCAGCTATGGATTTGGTAAATGTAAAAGAAGGCTAAGCCAAATGCTTGTAAGGGCATAGGGGAAATGTGACCTTTGTATACTGCCATTGGGAGCATTCATGGAGCTATCTTTTAGAACACAGAACCATCAATTTCCCTTCTAAGTGGGCCACTGCTCAGGGGCACAGACAATGGTATCCACAGGTCTGTTTGTGATCAGTGCAAACTGGAGCAACACAGACATCTGTCAGCAAGGGCGGGAAAAGTGAGGCACACCATGGGTGGGCAACAGAATGTTACCGATCAGGGAAAGTGGGAAATGCCAGTCACACAGGAGTATATAAACACTCTGTAATATCGCTCGTGTTTGTTTGAAAAAGAGAAGTACATAAAAGAATCTAGAAGACTCCCACATGTTTAAATAGCTGCCTCTAAGCCATGTCTTTAAGAGGGCAAGGCGAGACATAGCCACCTTGGGGTGATTTGCACAGGTTCTCCTAGAGACTGAGATGGCAAAAGCGAGACTGAGTGATGGAGTCTCGAGGGAAGTCAACCTCTCTCTGGCCACAGATGACTTTTCCTCCAAGGGTGGGAACCTCAGGAGGACGGGAAGGAATCCCTGTTGAAGAGACAGCTTAAGCACAGTGAGGAGAGTGGCTGGACCAAGATGGGGTGGGGCACACACTTGGGTCTCCCACACCCAGCCAGTATTTCTTGGCAAGATGGAGACCCAAGGGTGCACTGTGACCTTGGGTGGGACAAGGCGGAGGGAATGTCAGAAAATGCAGAGGGTTAACCTGGAATAAGGACATATCACTGACCTAAGCACAAGGGGTGGTAATGAAGACTACTCACTGTGTCAGGGCAGGTCCGGGGAAAGGACACAGAGGAAAGGGCAGCGACTTACTTGCCTCCTGGGAGCTGTCCAAGGGTATGGGGACAGCTTCCCTTCCAAGGCTTGGAAGCAGTCAGCTGGAAGAAAGGCAGTCAGGGCATGCTCAAGCGACAAACACCCAGGGGAGTGGAGATGCTTTGGTATAACCTCGCCCCCCCCCCACGAAGGTCCCCGCTGAGAACCCCACTGTGGCTTCTAGAATCAGGTGCTTGGTGGGAGGCAGCTGCGATCTGTGTGACTGAGTTCACTCAGTGCTGAGGCAGAGGTGAAAGTTTTCAAAGCTTCAGAGAACTACAGGTAGTCAGAGAATCAAGAGTCACCAGGGTGTCCTGGATCTGATAAAAAAAAACTTTCCCCTTGCATCCCTCACCCCTTCTCAGTCAAGGCAATGCCATGCCCCACCATGACAACTTTAGAACCCAGAGCGAGGAGGTACAGAGAAAAGCAGTGTTTGTGGAAGGTGCTCCATCCTGTTCCCTGCACTGCCGTCAACAGGGACAAACATCTAGTGATTGCTGAGTAGTCTGGGAAAGGGAGCACCTTAGAAAAGAAAAACCCAGTGGAACGCACAAAGAAACATAAACTTTGCTTTGGATGTAGGCAAGGGAGAAGCTGAAGTCTCCCCAGTCTTGAGAGTCAAACTCAGGCCAGACAATATAAGGTTGCATAAAAAGAGATTTTTTTTTTTTACTCGAAAGTCAGAGAAAGAGAAAGCTCTGTTTCCTCAGTAATATTTTAGTCTTAAATATTTTTAAGATTGAAACAGATTTTCTAGAAACTAGGAAGTAATTATGGGACCAAAGAAAACTGTGACAAGGATGGCATAAATGGCTTCATTGTGAGATTTGAGATATTTTCACATGGCAGGTTTAAACATGCTAACATTCTCATTTCATTATTCTGGGACATAATTAGTTTCGGCTATATGTACCAAAGGTGTTGATCCAAATGTAATCTCAGTGTTTTAGCTCTGAGATATAAATGTCAATGAGTCATGGTTGCCTAAGGCATTTTAAAAAGGAAAAAATAGAGCAAGCTTTGCTTTGCACTTTTTTGACCTGTCACAAATTACATGCTGAAACACTGATGACAATGTCAGGTTTTAACCAACTAATGAATTTAAAATTCAAAAGAGAGACCTTGACAATTTTAGATGTGCACATATTTGGTCAACTGGTTTTTAACAAAGACAAAAAGGCAATTTGATGAGTGAAGCTCGAAAAATTGGACACTGACTTGCAAAAATGAGGAAAAGAAGGACAGAAGAAAGGACAGAGGAAAGGAGGAAGAGAAAGAAAAGAAACTGGATCCATGCTTCTTATAATTTATACAAAAACTGACACAAAATGGATCATAGACCTAAAAGCAAAATCTGAAACTTCAAAACACCTAAAATAAAGAACATGGGTTAGTGGAAATATTATGTATCTTGATTGTGATAGTTTACATGGCAACAGAACAGAACATCTAAAAGATGAATTTTAATGTATATAATTATACATAATTTTAAATTATTCCTTAATTTAAAATTTTTAGACATTATGAAAGTTAAGAATTATTTTAATAAAACTAAGTCTGTCACTAGCCATCAAATAAATTTGGGCAAAAACCTAAATTTTTTTTATTAAGCTCTTTAGTAAGTATACTGAAGTCAATCTAAGTGGTTTTCTGGATTATAAAAATATATTCATTAATAAATTAACTAGAATAAAGAAAACATTGAATTATATAAAACTTAGAAGCTCTGAATTACATAAAGTTCAGAATCATTCAAAAGGATATTTTATAGTCCTTGAAAACAACTTTAAAGGCCTAGTTTATTTTTCAAACTTTGGGAACATGAATATTTCTTCAAAATAAAACTAAGATGTAAAACTGTCAGCCAAGGTCTTTACCTCTTTCATCATTAACAATAAGTCCTCTAGTGCAAAAGCATAGGAAGCAGCCATCCAGCACATAGGTTCTGCATTTCCAGAGGCTTGCTGAGCACCGAGGTATTACAGGAATGAAGATGAATCCCAAGCATCCAGGGTTCCTTGCACAAAAGTTCCTTCAGGAGAGGTCAGCCGGTATCACATAGCTGTGCACAGGGCATACTGTCTCTCTCACAGCACAAGGTGGCCGACACTACACAGAAATGCACATCTGCCTCAGGTCCGTGCCTGGGGTCAGGCCAGAAGCTCATTCCTAACCTCACTATGGAGGAATCTGGTGCTTCATCCCAGATGGTGAACCTGAAAATAATTTAGAACAGACTCAACTTCCTCAAATGCCACACAAGTATAAAGGGGAGGGCCAGGGGTATAGCTGAGCGGCACAGCTCCTGCCTGACAAGCTCGAGTCTGATTCCTGGTACCCAAAAACTAACTAGATATTCTAAAGCACAATTATAAATGCGTGACTGGATTTAAACTCTAGTTACATCAAATTTAATGAGAGGTAGACTTTTTTGTGAGAATTAAGTAACATATTGTTTCTTAGAATCAACATCTCTACAGTGGAAGTTATATAGCACCACCTCTACCTAAAACAGTTTACCCCTTACCATGAATACCTGAGGAGCTGTGGTTTAACTTCTGCTTTTGTATACTTATGTAGGGGAGCATGATGCCTCTTATATTCAGGAAAATCTCAGGCATTCCTACATCTATCCACAACTGAAAGAGGATTTTAAGTTTCATAACATACCACCTATATGCCTAATATTGTTGAATAATTTTGATAGACAATTTTTACATTGGATTGAAATCTTAACATATGTTCACATTCAATTTCCACTAATAGATCTTCTGATACCATACAGGATAAATTCAATTTGGCTTTCACATTGTAATTCTCAAAATATTTGAAGATAACTTTAATTTTCTACATTAAAGCACACATAAGGCTATAGGTATAGCCCAGTGGTACAGTGCTTGCACATATATGCAAGGTCCTGGGTTCAATCTTTGTCACTGAAAAAAAAAATATATATATACATATATGCATACACATACATATTTGGAAATTTCCCAAACAACCAAAAATGAATTTCCTAAAGACATAAAATTCTAGTGTTTAAATAAAGTTTATTTAGTGGCTAATGTTCAGCACATTTCAGCTTAAAAAAAAAAAAAAGCTTGGAAGTCATCAATTCCTTTTATCAAAAAAGAAGAAATTAAAGTCAGTGGCTTTTTTCTTGGACCCACTGGAGTACTGTGGTTAGAGATTTAACTACCACCTTGAAATCTGGAAAGACAGGCAGATTCACAGACACAACCAGTAGATACTAGCCTGAAGCAGAAGTGTTAGAGCCATAAGCTGGCAGGAATGATCAAATGTTAAGTGTGATGAGCTGCTGGACTTGTTTAGGAGCCAGACATGCTGGTGCCTGCCTATAATTCCAGCTTTCCAGAAAGGTGAAGCAAAAGGATTGGAAGTTTGAGCCCAGCCTGGGCAAGCTAGTGACTTAGTTGAAAATAAAACCTGAAAGGCTGTTTGAAAAATAAAAAATAAGCACCTGCCTGAAAAGTGCAAGGCCTGAGTTCAATCTCCAGTACAATAATAATAATAATAATAATAATAATAATAATAATAGACAGGGGATGTAGCTCCATAAGAAGCTCCTGGGTTCAATTCCAGTACTGAAAAAAATACAGTGCAACCTTAGGGGAGTTCACACTTTTGTAGACTTTTACCTCCAGGAACCCCTGAAGGTTTTTGAAGAAAAGGCCAGGAAAGACTATCTTAGAGCTCTGACAGTGGAAAGCTGAAAATGATCATTTGAAATACACCCAGGATACTGCCCTACAAATGTCCTCTCTCCTTGGGGATAAACTCTGCTAACGACTTCCCCAATGGGTGCAGAAGGGCACACTTCTAAGATTCCAGCTTCCTACACTTCCTGACAAAATGGGGGAGGGGGATAGTTACGAAAATCATATCAAGGACACAGGTCCAATGGAGTCTGAGATTTACTCATTAGGGTAAGAGTTGTATCATGATAAACACAATTCATAAACTTAAGAGTCCTATAGCCATAAAATCATAAGATTATGGACTGCTTAATCTAAGTCTTAATAATAAAATTAAGGGTTCTAGGCTGTCATAGGATTATAGAATTCTCCCATCCTTTACCACCAAAGCCAACAGGACAACAGCTTAATAAAGATGGATTATAGCTGAAAGAGGCACAAGTGGAAGCTCCACATGAGAAAGAGTTCAAGAAGCCCAAGACAATGAGAGATAAAAGCAAGGACAGTAGGGAGAGCTGAAGCCTCTGGCACTGTAGCTGACAGGAAAAACAGCCTGTTGCCTACTACACTACCACAAAAACTTTACCCTAAAGGCCTACTCACCTCAGTTTCTATAACCTGATGCATAAGGTTTGGCTTCCAACCACAAAATCACAAATCATGTTAGAAAGCAAGAAAAAAGACCAGCCTAAAGAGATGAGGGAAATACCACAACCACACTTAGAAATGCTGCAAATTCTGGAGATATCTAACAGGGAATTTTAAATAATTAGGATTTACATGTTAAGGGATGTAAGAGAATAAATATTACATGGCATGCAAAAACAAGTGGATAATATAAGGAGAAACAAATTAAGAGAATCAAGAAGGTTCTTTGATTCTCTTCATCAGTGAGAAAGTCAGTGAGAAACATGCCTAAGATACAGAAAGCACACACAGAAAACAATGGCGCATTCCAGAGCCATGGGCCAATTTCAAAAGGGGTTACAGGCACCTAACGGGAATTCTAGAAAAAGAAGAGCATAAAGCAGAAATAGATGAAGTAACAATAGCCAAGAATGTTCCAAAGTTAATAGCAGACACTGGAAAAAAGGTAGCCTCTTCAACAAATGGTGCTGGATAAACTGGTTGCCCACACGGAAAAGAGTTAATCTAGGCCTGTATCACTCACCATGAACTAATGTAAAATAAAAATGGATTGAAAACCTAGATATTAAAACAGAAACAATCTGCTGGAAAGTAAAATAGGTAAAACTCTTGATGATACAGGCATAGGCAAGGACTTTCTGGACAGAACCCCAATTGTACAAAAAAAATAACACAAAGAATCAATAAATGGGATTGTATCAAATTAAAAAGCTTCTACAAAGCAAACAACCATTGAAGTGGAGAGACAATTTATAGAATGGGAAAAATTTTGTTAGGTATTCCTCAGAGGAATAGTATCTAGACTATATAAAGAATTCAAAAAAAGTAGACCCTCTGAAATAAAAAATTCAATCAAAAGTGGGCAGCTGAAATGAAAAGACACTTCTCAGAAGAAACACAAATGGCCAATAAATTCCTGAAAAAACAAAATGAAAATGAAACAATGCTGAGATTTCATTTCACTCCAGAAAGAATGGCCATCATCAGTAATTCAAAAAACACATGCTGGTGAGGCTTGCAGGGGGGTGGTCTATATTGTTGAAGTATAAATTAGTGCAACCACTATGGACATCAGTGTGGCAATTTCTCAAAAGACTGAAATTAGAAATTCCATTTTACCCTGCTGTTGTCCCCTTTCCATCTCCAAAGAGTTTAATACATCATAATATAATCATACATATATACCCATATTTACAGCAGCACAATTCATAACAGCTATATCTAGGAAGCAGCCTATATGTCCATCAATAGATGCATGGATAAAGAAAATGTGGCATTTACACACAGTGGGGTACTACTTTGCCACAAAGGGCAAACTTGAGTCATTTAGAAAAACAAATGCACCCTGAGATCATAATATCAAGTGAAATAAATCACTCCTTAGCTTAAATATCATATAAAGGAAGAAAAATACAAGATGATAGGACACAGGGAAGTACACATTTTGCAAATGGTAAGGGGATATAGAGATGGAGGGAGGAAGTGCAGAGGAGACATGAAAGGAATAAGATGTGATATGTACATGTTCAAGCTCCCCATGACAAACATATTCATTATGAATTACAAAACATGTACTAATAAAATAAACAAAGAGAGTGACAGACACAAAATTAAAGATTTAGGAGCTAGGAGAACACCAGTAGGATGAATCCAGACCTAAGCATATCCCATCCAAACTGCAAGTACAAAAATTACAGACTAGTTATGAGAAACCATGCATAAGAGAAAAAATGGAGTCAACACTGGCAAGTGCTATGAGGAAGAGGTAGCAGCCAAAAGGATTAACAAACTGAGATTAACATATAAAAATACATAATGCTCATAACTGAGTCACAAAAAGTGAAAATTCCTTCCTTCATTCTTCCTTCAACTCTCTAAAGGATAACTCCTTGTAACTGTTTGGCACAACTCTTTCCAGATGAGTTTTTTTAAAAAACACATAAAAAAATGAAAACATTTCAAGTATATATTTCAGGTACATGAATTATTTGTACAAAACGTGATCACAAGGTGTGGTGTGCCAGCCAATCCTCATTGTCAGTTTGACTGGATTAAACAATGAAGGTGACTGGATTGGGAAAGTGCAGTGAGTAGGCGATGAGGATGTGGGATGTAGTTGGAGGTAGTGGCTCACACAGGTTGGCTGTGCCCTTCCTTTCTGATTCTTTTTCTTCTGTCTGCTTCTGGGCTCCCATGAGGTGAGTAGTTCTCCTCCACCAGGCCCTTCCGCCATGATGTTTCTGCATTGGACCCAGTGTATCCATGAATTGAAACCAGGAGCCAAAATAAATCCTTCAAATTGCAAATGTCAGGTATTTTGTCCCAGCAACAGAAAAGCTAATGCACATGGCTTTGCAACTTTTTCTTCAACTTTTCATGCCTATGAATGCAGCCTTCCCTTATGCTACTACACATCACTTTCCTATTGATGAAAACTCAGTTCACAATACTTCTTATTGCCTTCTGGGTAATATTTATTTATATATTTTTATAGGATACTTACCTGAAGGTAAACTTGATAGTTCACAAAAGACATACATTTAATATCTTCAGGCAAAAATGTCATATCTCTTCACAATCTTGGCAACATTCTGCCCCTGTGGTCCTATATTCTCCAACTCTGAATATAAGACAAGCTTTCTGGAGATGAGGAATGGTTGAGAGAAAGGGAAGGGGTGTCAAGATTCACAGAATGAGCATGATGTAGAAGGGGAAACAAGAACAGAAATCAAAGTAGTTTTCCAGAAAACAAAAGATAGTAGCAGTCGTGGTAGCAGAGAAGTCAAAGAAAGAGTGCTGAGCTGGACACGGTGCCCGCACTGTGCAAGGCCGGGGCAGGAGAATCAAAACTTCAAGCCCAGCATGGACAGCATGACTTCATGAGACCCTGTCTCACATAAAAATTAAAAAGGTCTGGGAATGTAGCTCTATGTGAAAGCTGAGTTCAATCTCCAGTAAAAAAAAAAAAGAAAGGAAGAAAAAAGAAAAAAGATTGACTATGACAGCAGGAATATGATGGTCCTGTTTTGTTGTGTGTATCCTGCTTCTTTGCTGTTCTCTATTCACCAGCTCTCAACTACACACATCTCTCAATGGTTCCAGCAGTGGCTGCCTCTCATAGAACTATGCCCACAGCAGTGAGCACATGTTCAAGGCTGAACCAACCAGGCTTCTTAGATTAGAGTAGAAATCAATAGTCAAAAATCTTTGAGTAGAAGTCTATGTGAGGGAACCACAAAATGGAACGCTAATAATGTACTAATACTAAATGTACTAATAAAATAAACAAAAAGAGTGACAGACACCAAATTAAAGATTTAGGAGCTAGAAGAACACCAGTAGGATGAATCCAGACCTAGGCATACCCCATTCAAACTAGCCTCTTTCCTGCCACACTGAGGAAAGTAGTAGAAGTGACACCAACATGCAGACAACAGATGAGTTTCCTGATGGCATTTCTCATTATTTTGTCCCTGACACTCAGCTGCACACTTTCCTTTCTCTGGTCTGAGACTAGTCTCAGCAGCATTCAAATGAATACCTCTTTTCATATAAATTACTTCATTAGGATCCTGTAATCCTTACAAATGTAAGGTAAATCTTTTTGAAGGCAAGGAATGGTTTTTATGGCTGTTTTATTTGCAAGTCCCTTGTCTACTGGAGAATAAACACCTTGCTGATAATGCTTAGTCCTTTGTACTGTTTCGTTCATAAAATGCCCATTCTCTACTGGCTCATTCATTTGAAAGAACATTTATAGTATATATCCTTTGTGAATACTCTATGTGTTTAAATTCAAGTTTCCACATGCAACTGTATTTTTAACTTAATAGAATGAGAACTGTTAAAGAGGAATAGGAGAAGAAAGATTCCCACATGGCGATTCTGAGATTCCCCACCTCTTTAGTACCTCACATAACCAGTACTTCCCCATTTCCATGGCTGCTGTTTTAGTCCAAGCTGACATAGATTTTTATAACAGCCTAGGTTTTTACAATAGCTTCCTTACCAGGTATTCTGCCTCTAGCATTAGTATTCCTGGATTGATTCCCTAGCTTGATGCCAGTATGATTTTAGTCTTGCTGCTTTCTGTGGATAAAACCTGAATTATTTTACATAGTATACAGGGTTCTTCATAATCTGGCTCTTGCTAAACTTCCCAATTCCATCTCCCAATGATTCTTGATTTGCTTCTTTTACTCTGGTCACAGTTTGCCATTCCCTGCACATGCCAGGCTTTCTTGGGGTTGGCATGTGATAGGTTATCTTTGTTTTTTGGTGCTATATACCTGAATCTGGATACTTAAAAAAAAACAGATTTGTTTAATTTACAATTTGGAGGCTAAAAGTCCAACACTATGCATTCCCATCTGCTTTGCCCCCAGTGAAGGCCCACTTTGCCGTCTCATGTAGCAGGGAAACTGGTACCCCTACAAAAGGCCAAGCCTGTGAGGTAGCCCTGTTTTATAACAACTCACTTGCTTAAGAACTAAGGTCCCATGGGAACTACATTATCTCTTCTAAGGGATGTGCCCCAAATGATCTAATCACCTCCCACTGGACCCATTTGGACTTGTAGGCAAGTTCTCTATCACCGAGTTACATTCCCAGTCCCTGCCCCCACCTTTTAAGAGTCTCCCCCCCTCAACATTGGGACCAAGTTTTCAGTGCAGCTTTTGGGGCACAGACTCACACCATATCGAAGCTATGATGGCAAACATCCCTTAAATGTTTGTTGACTTAAATTTACTTCTGTAAATGTTTTTTGAATGCTCCTCTACCTAAACAGAAGAGAACCATTTCCACTTTCTACCTTCCTGATTATGAAAATCATAAGATCCTCATCTAAGTTTTTTAGAGATAAGATATTTCTACCTTTAGCATAGAATTTTGCTTAAGAAACTTTTGATTGATATCAGGATAAAACAGCTGATTTTCTTGCAAAAAAAGAAACTTCTCTTCTGACCAAAGATGTGTATTTTTCCAAGATGGAGAGTGTGTCATTCAGCATTTTAGCTCTAGAATGTCATATGACAAGAGAAGGCTGAAAGCTGTCATGGGACGGTGAAGTGAAGAATCAAAAGAATCCGTCTGTATCTGTACAAGCCTAGATCCATTGCTATCCTACTTCTTGGCCTCTCCTTTGACATAGTGGACACCAGTCTCTGCAATTAAACATGGTATTTTAGGAAATATTTGTTCTCATAGTGGAATAGAAAGAAGATATAACTAAAGCAACATTTCATGGAGCTGCTGTGATAGACTATTTCATTTATCACTTAATCCTACTTCATTTTCATTTTTATAGTTGAAAAAAATGAGTTGCAGGGGGCTCAATTTGCCACCAAATTTTCTTTTTGGTGGGAGTCAACTGAAGTCCATTCAATTCTAAAACACATTTGTGCTGGGTGTGTTGGCATAGGCATGTAATCCCAGTACTCAGGAGGCTAAGGAAGAAGACTGTTGTGAGTTTGAGGCCAGCCTGAGCTATAAAGTGAATTCAAGGCCAACCTGAGGTAAATAGTGAAACCCGATCTCAAAAAGACAAAGAATTTTTTTAAAGCACATTTGCTTTTTATTACATCATACTCAAGGTAACAGATAAAAACACATTAGCATTCTAGGTTAAAATTTTTATCTTGAATACTTAATACTGGTATTTCCTGCATATTGTTTCAGGGAATTTTTCCCTTTCCCAGTTTTTCTTGGTTAGTTTTTCTTTTTGGTTTTCCAAATGAGTAACGTTTTTTGTAAATAGAAAAATATTGAAGTGATATTAAAATACTTATGCAAGACTACAGAAGTTTGGTTAAAATAGTGATTAGTGTTGGTGAGATGTGGGAAGAAAAGCCATCTACTGCTGAAATATAAACTCATAGCCTTCTTGGAGGACAATTTGGCAAGCTCTATCAAAATGTGCAAAAAACTTATCCCTGATAAAATTTTACTTTTAGAAATTTACCTTGCAGAAGTTTTTGTACCCATATCTGAAGATCTGTGTATATGTATATATTTCACTGTTTACAGTAGAAAGGGAAAGAGGAAAGGAGGGAGGAAGGAAGGCAGGCAAAAAAAAAGAATGAACCTGAACTCATTGGTTGGAGAATGGTTAAATAACTTATAGTAAAATTATGTTAGAGAATGTAATGTGCTCATTAGAAACATGATGGAGCTCTATGTACAGTGCCATGAAAACCCACATTGGTAGACAAGGAACATATTTACAGTTACTGATGCAGAGTGGTATAAAATAAGGCTGGGGATGTAACTCAGTGATAGAGCTCTTGCTTTGCATGCACAAGGCCCTGGGTTTGATCCCACTGCCATGTAAAACAACATAGTCACAAAAGGAAATCACAGAATATATACACACTATAGTATACAAAAGACAATGTGACTATATGCTCTAGACACATAAGGAAGTATAAAACGTGTATATGTATACGTGTGTTTATATTTTTACACACACTAAGAACACATGGGCCACAGAGACAGACCTGAAAGCACACAAAACCTTTAACCAGGGATTACTTCTGACAGGTATGGGGTTGGTGGATGCAAAGGTGACTTTCCCTTTAACTCTTGCAGGGGCTAACCAACATTTTCTGTGAAAGGACCAGCCAGTAAATATTTTAGGCTTATGAGCCATACAGTCCTCATTACAACTATTGTACTCACCTCTGCTGCTATAGCACAAAAGTGGACAGAGACAAACCAGCAGACCTGTATTACATAAACCTTTATTTATAAACCCTAAGAGCTAAACTCCACTATTTTCCTATGTCATGAACTGTTATTACTATGCATTTGATTTTCTTAAATTATATAAATATAAAAACAATTCTTAGCTCCCAGAATACAAAAAGAAGTGTTAGGCCAGATTTGGTCTGCAGGTCCTAAATTCTTAAAGATCTACGTGCACTGACATGGAAACACGTTATTTGTAATGACAAAGAACAAGTGTATAGATGATGTGGAAGTTGATATAAAATATAGGTGGAGTAACTCTGTTCAATACAGTAACCAGGGGCAGCTCATACTTTCTGAGGCTGGGCAGTGTACCCAGTCTAATTGGAGATGTGTAGTAAATGTAAAATTATAAATATTCAGAGTACAAAGAAATGCCTCTTTAATAATTTTGTATTGACTATGCTCAAAATCAGTATTTTACATATATGTATATGGTTAAGTAAAAACATTTTTATTTAACCCCACTTATTACTTTTTAAAATTTTAAAAAGTATATATTTGGCTCACACTGTCTTTCTATTGGACACCACTGCTCTAAGTACCTCCATATTATTTGAATTGTTTTGTAACAAGCTTCTACTTAGTAACTTTAACAATGTTCAGCTGATACCAATAACCACTGGTAATCAGCTATGAATACAATATTTGTAATACACTGTAACAGGAAACATTATACTATTAATTTTTCTAAGGAAAATTTACTACTGTGGTACCTATAGGAAAGAAACACCTATCATTATTGCCCCATTAACCCTACATATAGCCACTTACAACATTCAAGCTTTCTGCTGTCCTTATAAAGAAAATATACAAAAACCAAATATATAGTTGTGTAGTAAGTTTATAAATCACATGGCAACGTATTAACAATAACTACCATCCTGACCTATCAACCTTGCACAGATGAGAACAGTCAGACAATTTTCTGTGAGATCTGCTCGCTCCTATTCAGATTTTTTAAAATTTGAATTCATTGTCAATCATACTAAATGTTCTCTTATACTGAGATGAACTAAGATGAACACATAAAGCTCATGAATGCACCTAGTAGGCTAGTAAAAGATTAATGTTAATGATTTTTAGAATTTTAGCCTCTCCACCATACCAATGGGATATATTCTGAAGTTTATAAGTCAATCGCTTAAATGTGACATATATTTTCTTATGCATATGCATAAACATATATATGTTAAATAGCATATAAACTAATGCATACATGCATATAATTGTGAAATACAGTATGATTGCTGGCTCACTCCAGTAGGAATGCTTGCTCACTCCAGAACCAGATGGCCCTTCCTCTTTTTTTCCCAAGCACTCAGGACATTCTACAGCACAGTGAGCACTTAATAAATTCATAGTTAACAGAATTGCATATATTCACTTCAGATAGTTTTGCTATTGGGGATTTTAGCTTAAAAAGGAGAAAACACAAGCAGGACAGTGACCATAAGATAATATACTTGTATATTTGAGAGTTTTATGGGAAGAAACTAGTTTGACATCAAGAGATTGAACAAGGATTGATTCTTGCAAATTATGGGAACTATTGAGCCTCGATAAGGGAACGTTCTAGTAATCTGATTAAATCATATTGTGGTTTTTATGAAGTATTCTTTGAAAAATATGAAGATCATTTCTGGACTTCAGAAGCCTAAAAACTCAGACCATATTATTTTGTTCCTTTCTCAAAGTCCATGACTGAGTTGATTTGGTGCTTAGGTCTCAAATTCCTTAGGAATGACCACTATAACAAGCCAATCATAGAAAATAACTCTATCTGCTATCAAACTATTAAGAATATTCAGTGCTTCCTCTGTGATGTTCTCCAACCCTCCATTAGATGAAGGGATACAGCTTTTGTAAATGGGTAGGCATCCAAGAGAATTTGGGTAGAGCAGGAGGCGGGGAGAGAAAATAAGTAGAACAGATATGTACAGGAACCGAATAATCTAAACGACTGTAAACATATGTCATAAACATGAGATAAGATTAATAATACCATAAGAATGAAACGGGAAAGGGGATTTAGAAGGGAGGAAAGTTGGGTGGGAAGGGAAAGGGGATTAAAAAGCTGTACCCACTCAAGATGATAGCACACTACGTACTGCAAACAGGTACTAATAGGAAAAGAAATTTGTTTTAGAGCCAAGTGGTAGAAAATGCATCTTTGAGGAATGAGGGTATGTTCTCCCTAAAAATAAAAGATAAACTGGCTTTTACATTTGACCTCTAGGATGCTGAGAGCCAAGACTGACATTCAACTTTATTATCTGTATAGGACTTTTTCATCCATTTCTTAAAGTATCACTCTCCTATAAGGTCCTTATTTATGAGGCCCTAATTCTTAATGAATGTTTAAAGTACACAGATGTTTATTTATAAACTGCCTCATTTTTATGAATCAAGGGAAAACAGTAAATGTATCTGGTCTCGTAACATTCCCCCTATATCTGTGTCAAATAATCTACAGGAGAGATAAAACTGGCTTGAACACATGGAAATGGAGCAATTTATATACAGAAAGTTAATTACAGTTTGACATTAGATTGTCCTGGGTATGGAATTTGTTAAATTAGTAAACAACTCCATCTATTACCTATGGAGTCAAATACAATCACATGGAATATATTCAATATACACAGCATTCTCCATTTTTCTTTTTGACATGGGAAGAAAAGGGACACTCTAATTTGTTCATTTAAGACCCACAACAAAATAATCTCTGTGCCACATAATTTTTTTTCATGAGCAGAGCATTTAAATGACACTTGCACCTTCTAAACCTCGGTTTCACATGAAGATGATTTCAGAGGATACTAGAACCCTAGGTTTCTCTTTGACTCCCCAGTCTCATTAGAAACCACTTTCTAAACCACCCTTTCTACTTCTATTGTAGTCAGAGTTTGCAAAGAAAACAATACAGGACATATAATTTACAGGATTATTTAATAATAGTCACCCAAGCCAGGGATTTAGCTCAGCGGTATAAGCACCTGTCTGGCAAGCGTGAGGTCATGAGTTCAATCCCCAGTATCAAAAAAATATAAAAAATAATAATATTCACCCAGAGTCAAATACAACAAGAGTATAAGAAATCTCTCCACACACTAAAGACTAAAGAATCCAGCTGAGGGACTGGATTCCACAGCAATGTCCTGCATGAGTCCAGCAGAAGACCTAGAGCCCATTAAAATGTCCCCTGCCAGTCCAACTGGAGGCCCAGTGCCCATGGCATGTGTCATGCAAGTCTGATTCATATATTGATCAGTGCTGGAAAGGCCCAAAGGTCAGTGGTGTAAACTAGAAAGTCTGTGCCTGTGGAATGAAGGATCTGTGCCAGCAGACTGAGGGATCCACACTGGAGCTAGGAAGTGACACTCAAAGGACCAGAGCTCCCTAGAAAAGAACCACAGCCATCCTCAGGGATAATAAGGCCCCAAACTCCAACAATGAGAACAGCTGAGTTCATATCAGGAAAACCAGCTTGCTGCTTTCTCTCCAGTTCTTTTTATGCTGTTAACAACAATCCTCAGGTGGCCCTCCACACCCAGCACCATGCTGATTCAGTTCAGCTGGGTGTTACAAGATGCCTACCAGTTATCAATCCACCGTAACAATCCTCTTAATCTCTGCAAATTGTTGAAATGTGCTCTGTCAAGGCAGTCTGCCAACAGTAGCTCAATCATATATGCATTACCGTTAATTACCCCAAAGAAATACTGTGTTTAAGAGAATCAACTCTAAACTACGTATGTGTTCACCCGATCCATTGTGGTAAACTTTATAAGTAAAATACTTTCCATTTAGATCTTTCAGAGCATTTTGCCCATTTTTATTATTAAACATATAAAAATTATTAACAATTGCCTTGTAAATTCTTCTATTATCCAAATCATGGAATTATAAGCAACCTTCAGTGTTAACATACCCTTCATAGTTCAACATGTACTTATACCATTTTAAAATTAACTTTATAAAATTATAAATTCAATTTAAAATTTTCTACTGCATACTTTTTTGTTTTAAACCACTGAGTTTTGCTTTTTTGTCTGTTTTTTGAGTCAGGGTCTCAATATGTATTTCAGGCTGGCCTTGAACCCACTATGTGGTCCTGGTTGGCCTCAAACTTGGGACCCTCCTGCTTCAGCCTCCTGAATGCTGGGATTACTGGCATGTGCCACCACAGCTGGATAAGGTGTGCCATTTTTTAAATTGAGTTAACTTGGTCTTTTTAACTTATTTTGAATATGCTTTTTATCTTGGAAAAGGTGAGAATTCCAAATATTTTATTTTTCAATAATACATTTTAATAGACATGCTACCTCTCAAATGATAAGTTGCATTCATTAAAGCTGGTACAGATTTTCTTAAGCAATTTTCTATTGTCTGGCATTGTATTTGGGGCTACATTCCAATGGCTTGTACTTTGCAACACTTTGTGAAATTTTCAAGTTTTAAGTTCAAAACACTTTTCCAATTAACTGCATAATTCCCCATATAGTGACATGATTGAATTCCCTTTTATGTTTAGTATTTCATTTTCAAAAACTTTAACACTGATTTGGTAAGAGTCAAATACCACTCTATCTCACAAACTAGATATTTTAATACAATAATCTTAAATCTCACCTGCCAGATAAATTGTGATTTAAGACTTATTTTGTGCTAGGGATATAGCTCAGCGATAGAGTACTTGCCTAGTGTATGCAAAGTCCTGTGTTTCCTTTTAAACACAATTCCCACTCTAGAATTCAGACATATATACCATACCTGTTCAGTACACAAGATGAAATTTGTCAAATTATTCTCTAGTTATAATATTGTCCTCTATAATATTATTTCTAAAATGCACATAGGAAAATTTCAATAACCTGATAATCAACTTATCAAAACTGGAGTTAAATGATAGGAACAAATAATCCAATTACCTATCTCAGAAGTGAAAGGTGATACATTCCTTTCTCAAATTGATTTGTACATAGAAGGTGATACATTTTTAACAGGACACTAAATTCTTAGATTTAGAACATTGATATAAAAGTATATATTTTTAGCAGTTACATGTAGTCATTATTAAGCACATGTAGAGACAGGGTAGAGCATTTAGGATAACTAGCTCCTTACATAATGAAAACATGATTTTACTTAATATTCAAGATTTTTTCCTATGAGGCATTTAATGATATTCAAAACATGAAAGATGCTAAAAAAAATGTTAAATGGAAATGCCATGATTTTAAGTGTTAAACTTTCTTTCTTTTTTTTTTTTTTTTTTTTGGTACCAGAGATTGAACTCACGACCTCGCACTTGCCAGGCAGGTGCTTATGCCACTGAGCTAAATCCCCAGCCCCTTTCATATTTTCTTCACAAAATGCAAAATCTTTGCAATTTAGCTACTCTTAAAAATAATCAGAAAAAAAATAACAAAAACTTTAAACTTTTTTAATCTCTCTAGCAGCTTTCTATTTGTAACTTCAAATGTTCCTACAAAATAGTAGTCTTTGACAGAATTCATTATTCCCTTCTAACTGCAAAGATATTTTAAATCTACAACATGAAAATTTCATCAGTTATTTCACAACTATTTTAAGCTAACTACAAATGTAGCACATGTCTCCTTCCCTAAAGCCACTTAAGTCCTTGAGCACCAGAGAGTTCCACTTTCAAACACTGTCCTGATGAGGAAATTCAGGACACATTGACAATCTATTTGTTACCCTAGGAAGACAAGCTCTCCCTCAGTGCTGGCTGGAACTCCACTTCAAGCAGATCTGCTAGAAGGGTTGGGCTCCCCTCAGGCCCCTCTGCTGAGCTGTCTGACAACAGCAAATTCCAGCTCTTGGGAAAGCACCTTCTTAAGAATGATTCTGCCAAACATTTTTGTCCCTAAAGTTAACCAAAGATTAAATAAAAGATTTTCAATAAATACAATATTTTTGTCAAAAAGTTGAGTGTCTACAGAGTCTTTTAGTCTAGGAAAATTTTATCCGCCACAGCCTTAGTACATTTCCAGTGTTAAGTGTAAAAACTATAAAACTTAAATCAATGCTAAGAACGAAGTACCACACCATGCCCAGGACATGCCACCTTTTGTGTTAATACATGGTTGTGTGCCTTCAGATGCCCAGGCCATCTGGAAACAGCAAGTAACACAGTGTGCCTGTGGGGAGACTAGAAGGCAGGACAGGGGGACATCTCATTTCACTTTGAAAGTATTTTGTTTTTGCTTTCCCCTGAGTGCCAGCATTAAGAAAAATAACAAGAAACTATTCCTAAAAAAATAATTTCCCTTGAAATCCAATTTAATCCACAGTATTTAAGAATCTACTAAATCTAAATTTTCCATTCACAATTTTGGACAGGCAGTAACTAATAAAATTAATTTGATAAACAACCTCAATGGAATATAATCAAATTATTTTCTGTCTTTATACATACAAATACAATTGCCAAAATATCTCTGTTTTCAAAACCGTCTGTACACATACTAGTGTTTCCAGCATGCAGGTATGCAATTTCAAGTAAGACACAAATAATTAACAGGAATAAATGCTGATGATTATAAAATTTTCCCCTCAGAACTGTCCACCTTTAGTGAAGGACTACTATTTGGTTTATTTCTAAGCGGTCAAAAAATGACTCTGCAGAGATTCTTCAGATATGGTAAAGTATCTTTTAATTTAAAGATGGGAATCTCTCAGATATAAATATACTTATAATAGGACCCAATGCAGTTAAAAAGCAAGCCTAGTTTGTAGTATAACCACTTATAAATGACTAATTGAAGTTCTATAAGTAAAATGTGAAATGAAATCTATAGCCTGAAAAGAGTAAATAATGTTCATCTGGAAAAATTATAATTGAAATACTTTTTTCAATTAGGACAACTAATCCACATAGAGACTGTGATAATGGCTTCTTGTTTGAAATGTTTGAACTTGAAAAATAAAATGGTTCATTACCTTTACTTGATTGAAGAAAATTTAAAATTGCTTTCTACTATTTTCATTTAAGTTAAAAAACACAACTAAGTGATGAAATTTTTTAAAAAAAGAAAAACTGGACTTTTCAGAAGCATCCCAGTAACTGCTTCAATACAAACATAAAGACATATTTGTGCATCCTTAATTTAGGAAAAATACACAGGCAATTCCAGTGCAGGTGAGGAAGATCTAAAAGACCTGTAAAGCAGCATGACATCAAAACCATGCCAATATTAAATTTCGCTAAGTCAATGAGCAATGTTTATAAACAACTCATGTAACTGCATTTTATTCTTTAGTACATATTTTAAAATAATAACTCTTAAGTATTCATCTAGTTGTCACTTTCTTCTTGTGGGTAACGATATGGCTTTTTCTCCGTAGAAAAGACAGATTCTTTACAAAAACTAAACTGCAATGAATATAACAATGATCATTAAAACAATGAGACAAAAATCACATTCCAACCACAGAAATGAAACCAAACAGAAAAAAGGAATATATAACACTGTTCTTCGCTGTATGGCAGGCTGACAGGTTAAACTTTCAGTTTTCACAAATCCTCTTCCTTTTAAACACAATAGTCTCGATGAATAAATCATTCTGTTCTTTCTACTACTTCAGTTTCCAAGAAAACTTGAAAATTGTATTTTCATTTCTGTTATTACAATTTTCTGAAGTTGCAAGATTGTTTTCAAAATTTAGTTAATATGCTATGCACACTTCTTTTGTCTAATTCTTTGTCTCACAGAATTCATAATGAGCAAGTTCTTCTTTGCCATGCAGGTAAATTTACAAAGAAAAAAAGATGAAGTTTTCCTTTTAAATCATTTTAGCTATGGCTTTGTATTTTTCAAGAGAAATTCACTTTCACCTCATTTCTACATCCACTTTCATATCCCTTGAACAGTTTTCCCCCCAGTAACAGCAACAACAACAACGAAAGATCTACTGCAAACAGCTAGAAATACTTGAGATTTTGGCTTTTTAAAATCTTCTTTGCTAACAGGATAATGACAGAATAAATTCTAAATCAGAGGGAGGGGGGAGAGAACACAAAAGGAAAGGTAACAATAAAAGAACTTTATAGGTGTAAGTTGAACATGATGCATTTTACCAAATAAAAATAAAAATACATCCACTCTCCTGTTCAACTGCCATGCCCGCAGAGTAAACATAGAATACTTACAAGTTAGCATCTGTGTGTGTGTCAGTGTCTGTGTGTGTGTTTTCTCTCTTCCTCGGATTGGGATACCTCGAGCTAATTTGGTTCTTTCCGTTGGGTGGCCCATAAAATGATGCTTAAAGATCTAAAGATGCATAAATTAGGGAGCCCTACAATCGCAGAGGATGGCCATTGTAACTCTTCTCTTTATGCGCTCTTATAGTGCGACCCAAGAGCCTTTTTTAAAAAAACACTTTAGATGATGGAACCTGGAGGGGCTGGCAGCTGGAGAGGCCCGGGCGAGCCCCGCAACGCCACCCCTCCCTTTCTTAGCACACGCCGCCCCCGCCCAGTCATCCTGGACGGCGCTTCCCTGTCACTTTGGGAAACTCAGGGTCGGGAGGCGGCCGACGCCGGCCACGGGCTCTGCTCGGAGCTCCAGGGCCGGGCGCCCGGCGACAAGCGCGAGGACGGGCGGCGAGGGGACCCTCCGGAAACATGCGGCCCCCCTTACCTTCGCCGTCTCTGTTCCTAGGAGGGTGTCAATGACCATTGTCTGCCCGTTCGGGATGTTGCTCCGCCCCCCGAGGCTGTCGTAAACCTGGCGCTGGACTAAAATAAACCCAGCTCCGCAGCCCGGCCGCACCGCGCAGAGGTGGTGGCGACGAGCGGCGCCGCGTCCCGCCCGCCCGCGCCCCCGGGCCCCACCTGGCCGCCCGCCGAGCCATGTCGTTGAGCCCCAAACACACGACGCCCTTCTCCGTGTCCGACATCCTGAGCCCCATCGAGGAGACCTACAAGAAGTTCGGCGGCGCCATGGACGGCGCGCCACCCGGCTTGGGGGCGCCGCTGGGGGCCGCGGCCGCCGCCTACCGAGCGCCTCCGCCCGGGCCGACCCCGCAGGCGGGGATGCAGGCGACGCACGCCGTCGCCGGACACAACGCGGCGGCCGCGGCGGCGGCAGCGGCAGCGGCGGCAGCGGCCGCCGCCACCTACCACATGCCGGCGGGCGTCTCGCAGTTCCCCCACGGAGCTATGGGCGGCTACTGCAACGGCAGCCTAGGCAACATGGGAGAGCTGCCCGGCTACGCGGACGGCATGCGGGGCGGCGCGGCGGCCGCGGCCACCGGCTGGTACGGCGCCAACGCGGATCCGCGCTACTCCTCAAGTGAGCGGGGCTGAGGGCAGCCGGGCGGCGGCGCAGGCGTTTCCCGCCACAAAGGCGGCGCGGGTTCGCGAGGGGTCCTGGGACTCGGCCTGGGCCCCGCGGGGTTCTTGGGAAGGCGCGGGGCGCGCGGGGGGTCCTGGGATCCGGGCTGAGGTGCACGGGGGCTGCTGGGGCCCGGCCCGTTCGCGCCGTCGCGGTTGCCGCGCGTGAGGGGTCCCCGACCGAGGCGGCGAGCGCGACGGCTCCGGCGCCTGCGTACCCGTGCTCATGGCTGCCCTCGCCCTCGCCTTCCCAGTCTCCAGGTTCATGGGACCGTCGGCTGGCGTGAACGTGGCCGGCGTGGGCTCACTGAGCGGCATCGCCGACGCCGCCAAGTCGCTGGGCCAGCTGCACGCGGCCGCCGCCCCGCGCCGCAAACGGCGCGTGCTTTTCTCGCAGGCTCAGGTGTACGAGCTGGAGCGGCGCTTCAAGCAGCAGAAGTACCTGTCGGCGCCGGAGCGCGAGCACCTGGCCAGCATGATCCACCTGACGCCCACGCAGGTCAAGATCTGGTTCCAGAATCACCGCTACAAGATGAAGAGGCAGGCCAAGGACAAGGCGGCGCAGCAGCTGCAGCAGGAGGCCAGCCTGGGCCCCCCGCCGCCGCCTCCCTCGCCGCGCCGCGTGGCCGTACCCGTGCTGGTCAAGGACGGCAAGCCGTGTCAGAACGGCGCGGGAAGCGGGGCGCCCACGCCCGGTCCGCCGCCCACGCCCGAGCTGGAGGAGCTGTCGCCCAGCCCACCCACCCTGCACGGGCCCGCAGCGGGGATGGCGCTGGACGCGGCCGCCGCGGACTATGGCGGGGGCGTGCTGGGCGCCAACCTGCTCTATGGCAGGACGTGGTGACCGGCGGTGCCCGGGGCCGAGACGACTCCCGGCACGGGTGGGGACGGCGGCTCCTGGGGGCCCGGCGCTGTCGCCGGGCTTGGCGGTGGCGATCGCGATCTCCCGCTTCCAGAAATTGCTAAATACGGGAAACGTTAGCGGAGCCCTCGGGCACCACGTTCCTAACCTGAGAGTTGGAAACTTTGTTGGTGTTTGTAGCTCTAAAAACCAGTCCAGCTTCAACAGTGAATCCTTTCCGACGCGGAACTGATCTTGGGAGATTGATTTTCGAAGGGTACCCCCTAAGTGCAATTTCATTAATGTTTCAAAGTAAATTGAATTGTGACCCGAGGTGGATCATAAGATCATACACATAGCAACATTATCACAGAGGAATTATTGCCATTTAGGTAAAATAGAGCAATGGACTGAAAGGAACCAAAATTATATGGCTAGATATAGCGTTTCAAATTTAATGCGGATTTCAGAAGGTCTTCATAATTATTTGTCAACCTAGTGTTTGTATTATTCTACAAGAGGGCCCCTCCCCCACTAAGGCAAAGCTCATCCTAGGAAGAGTTGTACTTTTTATATGGAATCGGGTTTCTCCATCTCTACTGATGAAATAAGTACACCCTGTCTTTCTGTAGACATGGTACGGACTCTTTTTAAGGTATTTTTGTCCGAATTTGAAGCAAGTAAAATTGCTAAAGTTGACATCAGCCTATATTTCAAAGCATGTGAAGAAAGAATAAGGTGATTTATTGAATTGTAATCAAGATAAAAGTAACCAAAATATTTATAATTTTCCATCATATTTAGAACTTAATAGGAGTTGCACCGATTTTGTTGGTGTTTTATTGTATAATGTATTTACTCTTTACTATGCCAATTTGTATTTCCTATGTTTCAAATGAATATTTAAATATAATTTAAAAGAACCTTGAGTACTTTTTCATAAAAGTCAAGTGGTCATTTCTTTTTTTATAAAGTAATATAGGAGCTTGTGACTTTAAAAAAAAAAACTAGTTGGCATGATGTGACAACCTAGTCCAGTTTACTCATGATTTAAATAACTGGGATTGGAGGGGAAATATTGGGGCAGCTGAATAATGTGTTTATAAAATTAATGTAGTTAAATAAAATAACTAAAGTACAGCTTACAAATGCTGATAAAGTTACCAGAGATCCCAAACCTCTTCTACATTAGAGTTCAGAGTAACAGTTTGGGACTGAAACATTTCGTTTCATTTCTTTGTTTGAAAATTTTTCTCCACGTGCAAAGTGAATCCATAGGAAAGTGTAGAGGTTAAACTTGCACTTTTTATATTATAAAACAAATGCTCTTTGTTTAAACTTCATTCCTTTCACAGAGAGGAGAAAAGGAGTAAAGAGACTTCTACCTTTTACCAAGGAGTGACTGAATTTTTGGAAAATGAGATTTAATTTTTAAAAACATTTTACATAATTTCAGCAGGCAAACTAGTTTTAAAATGATACAATAAATCTATAAAAAAATTTTCCACCTTGGGTTTTTGCATATTGATGGATTTACTTCAGAAAGAAATGTTAACCAAGATAGCAAAACTATTATTAATATGTCTAGAGTTTAAAATACTCATTTATAGCAGTCAGATCCCCTATTAATTTTAGAAAACATGTTTGCAATTTTTTTCTTTGAACATCCTGGTATGTATGAAACCAATAATGGCTTTTGGCCCTAGAGCACACAGTAATCTTTTAAAGGAAAATTAGTTTTCATGGACAGTTTTGTTCTTGATCAAAGAAAACGTACAAAGATTTCCTTAAATTGATGAACTATGTAAAAAATATCAAGGAAAATAATTCAATATTTTCTGCAAGTGTGCTTAGTGTGTATATGTGTGTGTGTGTGTGTATATATATATTTTCATTCAGCATTCCTTTAGTAAAAGACCCAAGCCAGAAGTAATTGCTGCAGAAAGCTTACCATTTTATACCCGGAGATTGTGTTTATGTGTGCATACCCTGAAATTAGGAAAAGGTTTGGTTCCTGAAGCAGTAGAAGAAAAGTTTTTACTATAGATTTCTATCTTCTGATTAATGCAGAGCAAGAGCTTTTTTCCTTCTGTTTCAGCTAGTGCTTTGCAGATCTTTTATAAAAATGCAAACGGCCAGACTAGGTGAAACTCATTAACTGAAGAGGGGGATAAGTGTCTCCACATCCAAGAGGGAAGGCTGGCGCAGGGGCTGAGAGGGACAAAGCCCCTCAAAGTTTAGCAGCGGCCACAGCAAACCTTGGTTTCAGAATTGCTAACTGCAGGTGTGACATTCTCCTGTCTGTCTTGGGGTCTAACTTATCTTTTCCCATTGAGGCACGGAAACCAAAACCCAGGATCAGAGTAGCAGAGAGGACCAGCAGGACTGCAGGTACTTTCTCTAATCTGCATTGGGATGTAAATTGAAGGGTCTGTGTGAGTGTGTGTGCCATTTTGAAGCACACAAGAAGGGTGTTTGTCTATGGGAGGGTAAGGGTGGAACCCAGTTGTCTTCTATTTAAGGCTGTGCTTAGCACCGCAGCCTAAAGGTCAAAACAAGTAGTCAATCAGACTTCTATCAACACAGATGTTGTGTTCAAACTCCATTCTGCTAGCAACTGTTTACTTTCAATTTAAAGCAAATCAGAGACTCAGTCCTGTTCACTGAATGCAAGCACCTTCCATAGACTTACTTTGTGAATGCATTGAATAGAGATGATTTAAGAAAGACTGAAATTTGTGATCCATAAAGATGCAGTGATTAGATTTTTACAGTTTGTGCATGTGAGAAAGTAATGCATTTTGTGGTGACCACATAATTTCAGATGCAGGTCCAAGTATGGATGTGTTCTCTAATCGTGTGTGGATGGAGCCCTGTGTGTTATTTAGGTCTGGTTTTTGAAATGGTTACTTGGCATCCCAAACGCAGTGAGACTGGACAGGACGTGTTTATAAAATGTAAGTAACCTTTTACTGCTAGTGAACACTTGTGAGCTCCTGGGAAACGTCCAGAAGATGCTTAGACGGACCTGCATCCCCATTGTCAGGAATGTGCCGGCTCCGGGTAAGTACTGAGATTGCTCTGGGGTTTCAAGATCACTTTTTTTTTTTTTTAAGTTTAGAGATAACTGAAGTTCCTGGGAGAGGTTTTATGGTTTTGCTTTGGTTTAAAAACATGTGAATGCAGTGCCTTTCGTTTTTAAAACCCATTTCAGACACTGTCAAGGTGACTTCTGATAACACCATAACCCGGAGGCCGCCTCACTCCCGCAGTGGCGAACTGCTCTGGTTCTCTCACCCGAATTAAAGCGTGCTCGCCCTTGATCTGCATTCTCTCCATACAGTCTAAGGAACAAGCAAAACCTCGAGAGTGCTGGGCTGAGCCCTGAGGGGAAGAAACACCCGCGGAGAGTGAGCCGTTTGTTATTCCTTCACTCGCTGCCCTTCTGCTGAACAGTCTGCCCGGATCTCGCGCCCCTGACCCTGTGGGCAGGAAGGGTCTGACGGATCAGGAAGAGCTAGGGTTAGGGTAGGCGGCCACGCTGCGATCTGGGAGGGGGAAGCCAGATTTTAGGTTTCTAACCTAGCTGAATTCAGCTACCGCAGCTTCGGCCCGGGGGGGAGAACCATTTCAGTTGTTTTCTACAGGTTCTGCGCTTGCAGAGGCGGAGCGCGGAGTCTGTGGTGCTGGGCGGGCTAGAAGCTGCGGGGCGAGGGGCGCAGGGCTGCACCTCGCGGACGCCCCGCGGGAGGGCTGGACCAGCGACCCAGCAGCACCGGACCGAGGAGCGTGGTGCCCCGCGGTTCCAGCCTGCCCAGGCCTTGGCCTCCGCCTCCAAGGTGGAGTGAGGCTGTGTCTGCGCCCAGAGGGAGGTCAGCCGCTTGCTGCGGGCTGCGCCCCGTTCTAAGGTTTTAAAAAGCCTGTACTGTGGAGCCCTGAAAAAAATGTGCCCTATTAAAGTACATTCAGCCATGCAAAGCTGGCCCGCTGACTTTGTAGTGATAAACATCTCACCTTCAAGTTCCATGAACCACCGCCTGAAACAAGGGGCCTTTTTCTGCAGGTTGAACGCAGGACTCCCTGCTGAGCAGAGGCCTCAGCAAGCAGGACGGGTGCAGCAGGACCTGGAGGGCTGCGCACACCCACCTGCCCCACAGAGGAGCTGCCCCAGACCCGCCCTCCACACCTGGGAACATTTTTAATTTTTATTAGCCCACGTTTGCAGTAACGATTACGTTCCCCGCAGGGACTTGGTACATGTAACATGACATAACTCCTTTTATGTTCCTCTCCATTTGCAAAAGGCCTGTTTCCCTCTGAAAACACTTTAAGGAGTCAAAAGCAGAATTAAAGGCACCCTCACCAGGGCTTATAAGTAAACCCAAACTAACGGTCTGGTAAAATACAAAGGGTGGTGGGTACTCCCAAAAGAGGAAGATACTCAGAGGCTCCTCAAATCCTCAGTGCTTTCTTTACAAGCTGTTTTAAATACTGAGAAGCCAAACTAGGGAAACTTCACAGCAGACGGTATTATCGCCTGCCACAGAGTGGAGGTAACACAGAAAGGTGCTGGCAGTGCCTCATGGAGACCCCTATCAGTGAGCAAAGGGTTCTGTGGTATTAGTCCATCACTAGCAGTGAACTCATTAGCTCCAAATACCTTAACGCAGGATTCTTGTTCCCCACAGAAACAAAGATTTGCAAGTGCACTTAAGCTGAATATTAACACAAAAATGTGCTAGGTCACAAAAGTATCTTACACTTAGGCCAGGTTGGAAAGACTGAGACAAAGGAAGTCTTCACATGTAGGATCCAAGTCTGTTTTGGTAGTAAAATCAAAATGCAATGCACGTAAAGGTGCTGTATGTGAATTCCAAACACACACTTCAGGAATATAATATGCTTAATAGCAAGCAAAAACAAATCTATGAACATTTAAAAATACTGGAGTATAGAAAATGTAGCTATGAATTAAAATTTTCAAGTTTTTAAAGATTTTAGCACAACTCCTTAAAACAGAAACATGTCTATGTGAAATTTATAAAAATGTAAACTTACTCTAAGACTTTAGTTGTATTGTCTTGTTGGCCATATCCTCTTAAAACCTCTACTTAGCTGGGCATAGTGGCACATGCCTGTTATCCTGGGAGGCTGAGGCAAGAGGACTGTAAATTGAGCCCTGCAGGGCAATTTAGCAAGACCCTGTCTCCAAAATACTACTACTACTGATACTAGAATATAAAGCAAGGGGGATGAATGCAGCCCGGAGTGAAGGCTCTGGGTTTAGTCCCCAGCATGGGGTACATCATCTTTTTATATTTTCACTGACTTGCTTGTGACATCTAATTTCTGCAAATGCTAATGTGTTTACTAAAGATTTTCAAAGTTGCTGGGGTTTATGTCAGTGGCACAAGTGCCTACCTGCAAGCATGAGGTCATGAGTTCGATCTCTGGTACAAAAAAAAAAAAAAAATTTCAAAGCGTAAATACTGTGAAATAACATAGGATGCAAGAATTTTTTAAGTTTAACTTTATTTTTTTTATTAAAGCCCAGAAATTTCTGTAAGACAAGTACATTAATGTTTCCAAAGAACAATATATACTCTAGTTTGCAAGGGTTCCAGCTCAAAGAGCTCATACCTAATTCCTGTGCACTAAAAATCAGCATGGATCTTAGATGATCTAGAATATACTGTGTTTTGAAGTGCACAGCTAGTTTGATTTTTAACCATAATGAAAAACCAGTACTAATTCCATCAAATGTGTTTTACAAGCAATTATAAATTCAGATCCACTGTATTATGCAACACGCATCTTTGGAAAGCAACATAAACAGTGAGATCAAATCAGTACAAATATACACAGTTAAAAGAAATACACAAAGTACTGTAGTTTTATTAAAAACTACTACTTGAGAAAGAAATCTTTCCACAAATAGCATAAAACTGTAGAATGATGAAAGGATTTGGGAAAGCTTTACAAAAGCTTAATTCCAACTGTATCTTCCTGAGGGTGGTGGCAAAGGGTATTTTCTTCCTTCTCTGGGATATCCCTGAAAATAAACCAAACAAAGTGTTTATTTTGTGGATTAAAACTCCTACGTAGAAATTAATTTTATATCTTTGTAAAAAAAAAAAAACATATCATAAAGAGGCTAAGTATGTCTTAAGGTACATGGGAGTGTATAAGTAGCTGCTTGGAATCCAGAGCTTTAACATAAGCTTCTTACAAAGCTGTATAGTCGCCCAACAGCCATCACTGAAAACTAACCAAACAAGCAGTCACTACACCAAAGAAATTCCCCAAAAAACATGAACGTACAGCAGCAAAATGATTTATATAAACAACATGTACAGACAGTGGTTTTCAATTTTCCCACCATCCCAAACAGTAATTTGAGTAACCTGGTGGCTAGGAAAGTCATTCTGTTAGAGCCTGCTGAGTCAGCTAGGCCTACTAGGCAATTATTGAGAGATCTTTTCTGCTTTGGTGATAAACAGTAGAGTGATAAACTTAAGGTTATCATATAAGTGGTGACATTTGTCACATATCCTAGTATGCTTGTAACATTTCTTCACAATACAAGATAAATGTGACAGCCCTTCTGTAACAACCTCCCATCTAGGGACTGGTATACAGCACAGGGGCATTGTACTTGGCCAGTACTGTGAGGCCTCAAGGTTCTGCATCTAGCACCACAATACCCTAGAGAAAAGGGTTCCTCCCTGGGGTGGAACCCAGGGCCTCATGCATGCTAAGCAAGCACTCATGCCCTGAGCTAAACCCCTAGGCCAGTAGAGCTCCCTGAAAGGGAAGCTTCTTGGCAGAAGGCAGGAAGACACGGACCTGGCCAGCAGTCCAGGCAGCCAGTCCCCAGCTCTGCTGCCACACTGCTGGGCTCTTAGTTCCTGACCTGGAAAATAAGGTGAATGGACTTAACATTCTCCAAGGTTTCTGCCAGTTATGTATTCATTTCAAAAATGCTCACATTTAAATTGTTTAGTGCTATCTAGACTTCAGGAGCACAGATAGCCTCGATTTACAGATTTGACTTTTAGAGGTCTTGGGTTGAAAGGATTCCAAGTAAAAGTCTATAAACTGCTTTTAATGAACTATAACACAATCCTCAAGAAGCATTAAATATCTGCAATTAAGGTGAGTTTTATAAAGGGTCTAGACTTGTGAAAACACATCAAAAACCATAAAAAATGATTTTCCTTAGCTGTCAGAAGGAAAGTCTTACACTAAAAGGGCTTCATGGCAAAAACCTGAGTAGAAAATTAATATACAAAGCACTGCAGAAGGCCTGTGGGCAACACCAGGTAAGCAGTTTACAGACTACTCCACCGTACTGTGGAAGCCAAACTCCACGGACAGCACACACTCTGAATCGTAGCTTTCCAATCCTGTTTTCCAGCAAGGATTTGATCAAACAGCAAGTAAATACTAGCCAGAGTGCCAAAATGGCTGGGGAAATTATGTTAAACAGACCTCAGCCTTAAATATTTCTAAACTGGATGCAGACAAGAGAAGAAACTACGCTTACATTACGCAGCTGTCTATGAAGTGTGATCCTCATTCAGTGACATGGCTAGCGCCATTTAGTAAAAAACATGTGAAAAACCTTTCTAGATGGTGGGATATCACTGAGAAGTCAAGACCATAGACTTCCAGGATAAATAAAGACCAGAGCTCAACTGGAAGATTTTACTTTCAGCTTCCAAAAAATTTTATGTTATAACAGATATAGTTTCTGTTAAAGCACAGTTTTCCCTTAAACAGAAAACTGTATTTTAGTGACTGTCTTGTCTTTGTGCTACTCAGCACTGACTACTGTGATTAAAAGTGTTTATGGGCTGGACTTCTCTAGTGCCTTTGGGGTGCTGGTCTGAGGAGGCAGATACTGTACTTATACACATGGTCAGTAAAGGACACAAATTCAGCTGAGCTACTTTACTGTCATGTTCTCCAGAAATAAGAGTAAGAAAATGCGTAGTCTTGCAAACCATGCAGACATACAAAGTCAACAGATGCTTTTCACCCACAGTCCACACTGCATTACCTGTCTTCCTCCACGGTCATCTCTCCGGGGTGGATACCCACCAGGCCCAGCTAGCATCTGGTACTGATTTGGCTGGAAAGCTGCGTTTTGGGTTTGGAGCATCCGGTTCCATGGCAGCAGAGGCTCAGCCCCAACACCTCTGTGGAAGGGAACCATGTATACATGTTACACAGCACAAAGCCTAGCACTGGCAGGCATCATCTCCAAGCCCAAATCTGATATCCCTAGGTTGCTACGTGCGATGTACAGTATCAGGAAGGCCTTCATGTATCTTATGTCTGGTACAGTCAAATGTATTTCATGAGGTATCTGTATTTATTAAAAAGGATTTTCAAATGCAACTGAATCAGGTTTGGCTTTTTAAAATAGTTTGTTCATTTTCAATTGTGAAACTGCTTTTTCATTCATTTGAATATTTGGATCCAAGATCATGTTGGCTATATTTTTGATGCTATACAGAGTATATACATACAAGAGAATGAGGCTTTTTTAGAATGTCGAGACTTATTCTTGGAATCCATTCTTTCTAGTTAATTGCAGGTTGCAAATGAATTCTTATTGCTGAGTATTTTGAATCCAGGGTAGGGGACTTGGCTGCTTTTTCCCATCCATTATTCTGCTCAATATGTCAGAAGGTCTGATCGGGAGGAAACCTTTTCAAGTTCTATTGATGCAGCTTTCAATTGACCACGGTGACCTAGCAACATGAGCACTAATTGGCATGGGCTGACTGGCATTTGGTGTACAGTTTACATGGGAACACAGATTCAACAGCTATTATAATCCAGTTTGCTGTCCCAGATTACTAGTTGAAAGAAATGTTTTAATTGTCTTCAAGTGCCTGTTTTAACTTTGCAGATACAAAGCAACAGGTATAAGGTATTAAATCATAACTTAATTAAAAACTGTAACAATGTAGCAAAGATACACCTTTTAACAGCAATCACCATTTAAGGCATAACATTCTCCTTGAGTAACTTTACTTACCTTCTGATTTATAGGCTACACCACAAAGGAAAAAAAAAAAGCAAAATTCTTTGATCTATTTTAACATTAAGTTTTGAGGCCACTGAGGATAGGAAGAGTGCAATAAAATTCTAAGTTTACTGATGTGCTGACTAGCTGGTATCACCTATTACCATATCAGTGTATGAATTTACTTCTTAGGAGAAAGCTCCCAGGAAAAAAAGCCCAGTGTTGACTCATTAGGTAATACATTCTCCTTGCAGCTATTCAAGCCCAATTTCATCTTCTCTAGCCTCCATTCTTCTTCCTTTGACTTGGAGTTTGCATCAAAAAGCAAAACAAAAACCCAACAACAAAAACAAACCCAAAGATAATTACTTTTGTGTGATATTGTAAAGCAAATAGCTCTCTGAAGAACTCTAGGAAGGTCAAAGTTATTCTTTACAGTGCTAAAAGTAGAGCTCTACTGTAACTTGCTGTGATTAAAAATAAAATTCAAGGTCTGTATCTCAGAAAGAAATGCGTATATTTAAGACTTACAGTTATTGTTCAGGTTCACTATTAGTACAATTTCTAGCCAGGATGCCTCACCTGCATTAGCAGAAAGAGCTCTGTGTGCACAGCAGAACAGTGGGGTCTGGGGAGGGGCGAGACCTGCACTGTGACAGGAGGCTCTCCAGTGCTGGGGCAGTGTGCGGGACTCCAAGCTAGACACACACTCACATGCTGGCTTCACTGTTACCAGTTTTCCCTTCTGGTCTTATACATGTAAAATTCACAAACTATGTTGCAAGAAAACCCACTTGTATGAAAAATGTATGTTTTAAAATGTAATTTTTAAAAACATTTTATATACTAAAAATGTAAAAACAAAGCCAGTTTAAAAGCACACATCGCTTCTTTTTGTTTGAAATGATTACTAATATTTTTGACAATATTTTATGATAAAAATCACTAATTAAAACTAAGGAAGAACAAAGTACCAGTGATATGTACTACCCTCTTCCATTTAACAGCAGAAAGGTCTTTACTTTCAAAACAATCATATTTCTATATTAATTTATAAACAGACTAACAAATGAACTACAGTTTGCCTAGGAGAATGTGTTCAGATCTGAGCTGGAGGCATCGAAGCTGACACATTTTAACTTACTAGCAGTTAGAAACTGGGCCAACATAATTAGAGCATTTGACATCATGGTGGAAACAATATTCCTAAATTTTCAAAGTGACTGGCAACATGAAGTCCACCAATTTGGATTTTTCTAATTTATATATAGGACAAAATGGGTTTTTAAAACTTTTTCATGACTAACCAAGCTCAACACACATAGGTTAGAAACAAAATGCCTGCCTTAACAGGGCCAGAAAAAGATGCCTCTACTGGCAAGGAGAACCCAGAGAGCATGGCAGCCTCAAGTGGTAGAAGAAACTCAAACGCTGGACACTGCTGTTAACAGTGGACACTACTAACACAGGCTGCTTCTGTGTGGGAGCAGGAGAAACCATGTGCCTGTCTTTATTGTTGTTTTGCCTGTTTTGTCCAAGAGACTGAATCCAGGGCCTTGGCACCAGGATATAATGCTCAGTTTTTACGTATTATTTTTTTGAGAATGGGTCTTGCTAAGTCATTGAGTGTCCCAGGCTGGGCTCAAACTTGCAGTTGTCCTGCCTCAGCATCTGTGACTACAGGCATGCACCACCACCTCCAGCCTACTCCTGTTACATTTCTAAATCAAATAAATAAGTGGATTATAAACACTATCTTAAATTAGACAATAACATCAAGCTAATATAGTGTAGAGAAAAAATATACTGAAAATTCTCTTTTCTAATAGGATTCTCATCACATACTCCAAATGGTGGAATAGAAGTGTACCATCTTGGCAAAATCAAGGCAGTCTGTCATCTCTGTCTTGTAAGGTATGCACTGTTGGCCTGACAAGTCCTACAGAAGTGAATGATATAACAGGTCTGCATATTAGTTAAGAGAAGTTTAGGAAACCAGAATCCAAACCTAGTTTCTGATGAACAAAATGATGAATTTAAGCTTCATAAATTAGAATTCTAGTAATGCTCACATTTAACTTTTGCCTTTAGGTATAATTTTAAGTTTCTGACTAAAAACTAAATCAAAACAACAACACAAACCAAAACCCTGTAGAACTTGTTCCTAACCTGTTGGGTTCACAAGACAGCTAAGATCATACTGATACTTGGTGTGCGCGGAATAACAACTACTAAATGATGAGCATCAGAGCAAGGAGAGGGCCAAGGTGGTGGTCTTAGGGGAGCTGCACTGCATGCAGGGAGCAAGGCTGTAGGATAAGACAGTGGCCTACATCTGAACAAGGCATCTCTGCTTCCTCGTAAGCCCAGGACTTACTGTATTATGCTCAGAGTGAAGATGCCAATGAGTTTTGTTCTTGAGAAAAGTTTCCCAGTAAAGGGCAGCATAGAAGTGTGACTTTAGCTAAAATACTGAACTATGTGCCTCAGGTTCTTCTATCAAAGTAACAGGAACTACTTCAAAAGGTTGCTGAGAAGTGAATATATTAAGTCATGTTGACAAAAGGGTGTTAACACAGTCCTGACACTTTAAAAGCAGTGGAAAAACATTAGCAATTATTATTAAAGTGGGGAAGAACTGAACACGATGAGGAAATTAATTTAGAAAAATGCACCCTATGTATCTAGAACATGATGTGTGCTTTGAGAGCTTACACAGAAAACAACACACACACACTGCCCATCGTATTAAACTTCAAATGTGACTTGCACTAAACAGCAAACACCTCTTATCAATATCTCAGCAATATGATTTCCTCTGTCTTCTTAAAGAAAACAATAAAATGAAAATTCTGAAAGTTTCTAAATAATTACTGACTTTTCTTAAAAGGAGAACACCATTTATAACCTTATTTATAAAGACACTTTATTCATCTCAAATATGACCAGATGAGAGATTGCTGAAACACTAGAGAGGGGAGTAAAACAGAGTAGAAGTGGGAAGGCAAAAAAAGGAAGCTTTGCTGCACTGGGGGTTCATTTGTTTTTGTATTTACCAATGCTGGCAGAACCAGCATGAAATGATATATTTTAAAGCTGCCCCTTACAAATTACGCTACAGATGTTAATATACTATTCATGACACGCCTTGCTGTCTTGTCGTCCAGTCTATCTGACTTAGGAGCACACAACTTATCAATGAAGGGACACATGTCAAACATCCCTTGTTATTAAACCATGTCACATTCTTCCTAGTCCGTGGCACTTATTAGACTGCAGATCCCATAATCCTCTTCTGAGTCCCTTCTGCATTTAATTCAGTTCAGTCTTAAGTAGTTAAAGAAACTGTCTTCAGTGGCAACTAATAACTACTGACCTACAGTGACACTGCCCTACAATAGGCTTGTCAGTCCTGAAAAAGTTCTACCAAAGAAGCTGATTAGGACTTCAAGAGGTTTGTAGCAAGAATCAATGGTTGGTCTGTACTAATGCTGTGTTGCCAGCATAGAAATGATAAAAGTGGAACACTATTAGTTATGCCTCATTAAGCTGCACAACCCTGCTAAAAAGAAATTTGTTTAGCCTGACCAAAACCTAATACAGTTTTAAGCTCTCTGTGTTGCATTTTTCAGGGCATCTCAAAAGCTTCAATAAAATAAAGGCCAAGAACCAAGATAAGTAGGGAAGTATACAAACTTGAGTGTTTTAATTCAAAGTGTTTCTATATTTTCAAAGGACAGGTGCAAGAAAAACTTTTTGGTGGGAAAAAATGTTTTTCAATCATGGAGTTCTTAGGTTCTAAAAAGTCAACAAACCACAAATGCTGATGGGGGAAAATATTTAAAAGCTGTGTTGGTTTTACTATTACCTGTCAAATCTCTGCTGCTGGAAAAGGGGAGGAGGACCTCGCCAGGAATCCTGCGGCCTCATGTCTGGAAAATAAACAGTGATGAGTTAAACAGAAGATTTTTAAACAAGTAATCAGTACTCCAACTCTTATTAAAGAGTGCCTGAAATAATCTGAGATAGAATGTACACCAAGTAAACTAGTATTGCAATTATGTAAAAAGTCAAGAAAGCAACAGAACTGACAAATTTGTAATTGATTTTCTGTTGATAAAAGTGTTTTGTTAACCATGGCAATCAAACACAGATCACCTCTCTCTCATTTGCTATATATGAAAACATATTTCACACATATATTTTAAATGCCATGAAGGACAGGATTTAGGTGTTATCCATAAATACAGACTGAACAGACACTAACTTTCATAGAAACCTTGAAATCCCACCCCCACCCCAATGTGTAACACTGAGGACACACACGGCCATGAAGGGTCCACCCGCTTCTCCACAGGGCGCTTGCAAATGTCTCACCCTGAGCACCCAGCCAAGCCGGCACCAGAGATGTTGGACTGGATGGCTCCCCTCCATGGCTACTGCCCCTGTACATGGACCCACTGACCAGGGGCTTGAGGGCACTGTCCTGAGACCCCTTGCAGGACGCTTGGCAGCTCCAGGCTGCAGCCTTGCAGCCCTCTCCAGCAGAGTCGGCTGCAGCCTAATTAAAACAGCTGGCTCCAGAAGTTGTCTAATGAGTTCGCTGTGCAGGGACAGTCACCTCCTCCGGACTCCAGAGACCAAGGACAACAAGGCTTACCATAATGTATTCAGGCTCACATTTTAATGGAAACACAAACTAGAAACACGCTTTTTGAAATTACTTCCTTAAAGAAGAAATGAAAGCTTATCTCTGAATTAGGAACCCACCCCCATGCAATCTGGTTTTCACAAAAAGAACAGAGTAGAATTGTGTGTTTTAAAAGCTCACAAAACAGAACAGAGCACAGAAAAGTTTTTGTTACTATAATGGTTGTAACCCAAGTGGGCACCCCTGTGTTTTCTTCACATCTCAACAGCACAAGGACAGGCAGGGGGAAGGGCGAGGAGTGTCCTTCCTTCCCTGTGGACACAATGCTGAACAAGAGGGCTGAGGAAGTGAGGTCCACAGGGCACCCTGGAGGAGCATAGGCGGGAAGCCCTCCTGCAGCCAGCACCTTTAGGCAGAGCCCCTTCTGAACCGAAATGGTGTCTCTCAAGTCTCAATCAAGTCTTCCTACAATCTCTTAAAAACCAACCACTAGCAGCCAATCCGAGTAACACGGATGAGTACAGGGCCCCAGAGTGTCATCACAGCCCAACCTTGGACAGAAACTCAAGGTGTGGCTCACCAGACAGCTCCCCAGGCTAGACCCAGAGGGAGTCACTACTACAGACACAGTTAACAGAAAGTCAGAAGAGACAAAAGCTAGGAACTGTTAACAAGGGCAGCAATTATCTCGTTAGTGTGGTTTTGTTCCACAGAAAAACTGAAGATACATTTCCTTGACATATAACTTCTAAAAAGTTACTACTTAGGAGAAAGCAACCCATTGAAAAGTAAAATCACCACTTGTGTCAGTTTTCCTAATTTTTGTTCTCTTAAATTTCAAGACCGCTGGTCTGCTCAGATGATCTACTAAAATCAGTTGAGTGAGAACTGACTGAAATATTGCTAGAAGTCATTTACTTTAGTGCCTTTATATAGACCAAAATAGCTAACTCTGGGTTCCTGTCCAGCCTTGTATTTCACATGCGCTGGAGCCGCTATGACCGCCTAGAAACATGTCTTTTTATCATGGAGACTTGGTTTGATGTATGACATAACCACAGGACACACACTCTGTTTGGTACTTACACTTTCATGCTGGATCCCCCAGATTTGAAATGCAGACAGTCAACACATCTTATCTACTAAAGCAGTATTTTAATGTCACAGGAAAAATACTTGCACATCTTTTCCTAGAAAGAGTATAGCAGGAAAGCCATCACCGCCAGTAATACACTTGCCTGTGAGAGTTGGAAGATCCAGACGTCTAAACAGAACTGGAAAGCAAATGCCCTTGGGGGTGAGCATGCTCAGTGTCCACCTGTCCTCCTGTGCTGCCAGAAGGGTGCACAGCTACTACTCTGTCCATCTACTTCTAGCAGCCGGCTGCTTTCCCTCTATTTTACACTGGCTTCTCACCCTTTGAATAATTTTTCTCACATAAACTCAGCATGAGCAAAAATAGTTTTTGTTAAAATCTAAGCAAATTTCCTAAAACTTTAAAAAGAAATTCCATCATGTAATTATTAAAATATTCCTTGCTTTCTTTCAACCCAAAAAATAAAACTGAAAAGAGCAAAGAAAAGCTTCAAGGCAACCTTTCTGTGGGCATGTATGTGGTTGCATGTGGCCAAAAATGTGCATGAGTGGTGTTTTTTTGATTGTTTTGTTCTTGCAGTACTGAGGCTTACAGTACTTGTACCCTAGGCAAAAGGTCTACCATTGAGCTACATCTTTTTGAGATATTGTATTAAACTGCCTAGGCTGCCCTCAAACTTGTGATCCTCCTGTCTCAGCCCTCAGGGATATCTAGGATTACAAGCAAGCATTACCATGCCTGATGTAGGGTTAGTTTTACATAAATTTCTTTGTGTGACTAAGTAATATATATAGCCCTAAGTATTCATAAAGCAGAAAACATTTCCTGGCTGACAAATAATGAAGTAGATGGTAAAATAAACTTATCACCATTCATTTGTAAGGCTCTATCAGAAGCTCTATTTGAGAGGCAGAAAAAAATTTCTGAGATAGTGAATTGCACTTCAGAAGGTACAAGCGAGTAGGGAAAAAAATGACAGTTAATTTTTTTTCCTTTGGTCTTTAAAAACTTATCCCTTTTCTAGAGCTCTAAGACTACATAAACCAAGGCTTCGCCAATGTCTTCTCAAGTGACAATTTACCTAATCAGTGTGGCAATCAAAGAAAAGGTTTCATGTTTACTGATTAATCAAAAATCACTTTTCAAATGCAGTTAATTGGTAAGTTTACTAACTGAAGAGAAGTCACCCATCACGTTCTCTGGGCAGCAGAAACCACATGCTTTATTCATACAGGGTACTGCACTTGACTCCAGCAAGTTATCAGTGGCTGGCAATTACTCATCAGCCAAAACTGACACAAGAAAGACACACCGGAGGCCGGACATAAGGAACATCTCCCACAGACACTCGGCAGGTAGCAGTATGGCCAAACGGCCTTTTCTCGTGTAATTTTACAATAGTGTATGAAGAAAATAGTTCTGACACTAAAACATGCATGAAGATTAAATGCTTTTGATAACAATTTACTAAAATAAACAATTTCTGACCAAATGTTAAAGTTCAAAATTCTGTAAAAAGGCAAGCAGATTTGTGATCGTTGAATACTTTCACAGTACCTAGTATGTGCTTGGCACTGTTGGAACTGTGACTAAGTGAGCAACCTGGGCCCATGTAACCTGTGACTCAGGAGCACAGAGAGAACACCAGGCACAGACCACAGCCTGTGCAGGACATGAGCTATCATGGGGCAGGCGGAAGCCACGGCTACCTTCTCCTACCCAACATGTACTTGTGCCGTGGGCTGCCAATTTGCGTTATGAGTTCTGGGCATCTCAATCAGGAGGCTCAGAAACTTGGGGTTTCAAGAAGAAAGGATTAGAGATTTTAAAACTATTTTTAATATTTTAAAAATTCAGAACTGATGCTCTTCACATGTCTAATTAGCTCAGGAAGGAAAGGGATCATACCATGGCTCCAAGGCCCTGAGTTCCATCCCCTGAACAACCCCATTTCCCCCAAAAAAGCTAACAAGGAAAAAGAAATACTACATGCCTGATAAACATTTCCTCAAGCACAAATTATATCTCATAACAACAGTGGGAAATGAAGAATAACTTACCCCAAGTTATAAAAGTGGATCCACTGAAATAAAATGCATACGTGCAAATAAGAGTTGTATGTTTACAAGAAAGACTGACCAAGAACTACAGAACTACAGGCCCCAGAGGGATAAAAGTCTATGTATAGTGATGGTGATAAATACTTGTAAAAGAAGCTTTTGGACTGGGGGGATGGGGTGGTGCTGGGGAGTAAGCCCAGGGCCTTGTGCACACTGGCTGTGTCCTACCTCAAAGTCACAACTCTAGCTCCTTGGCTTCTCTTCTCCTCCCACTGCTGAAGCAGGATCCTTCAAGCTGGGACTGAAAGACCATGAGACCTGCTGCTTGGGTTTCCATAAGCCTCATACACAATGATTTTCTGAGGAGTGGATTGATGAATGTGGCCTGCAATGCCCAGAAAGGTAAGGACCACTGACCTAGCATAGTATTTCCCAAGAAGCAGAACACAGGATAGCTTGGGGGCATCTGTAAACAAGCCTTTATCCTCAGAGCTATAGATTTTGATGGGTATCTGACTCTTTCCCTCTCTTTGGGGGAGGTGAGTAGGGAGGGAACTCAAGGCCTCATGCCTGCTGTGCACGCACTCTGGCCCTGAGCCACGCTTCCAGCCTCCCTTGAGGTGGATGGCCAGTAATCTGTAATGTCACAGTCATTATGTGATTTATAAATTTAAAATAATCAATCTTCATTAAGAGATCAGAAAGGATAATAAAGTAGTTAATGAGGTAGTATCGAGAACAGACCAGGGGGTGGTATACCCACTTACAAGCAAGGCCTTAGGAAATATGGTGTTATGCTTAGATTGGCCTGAGCATCACCCAGTCTTCCTGCACTGAAATGTCACATGCTTCTGACAGCTTGAGCCACAGGTGGTAGGTGCATGACTGTACCACTTTATGGCCTAAACCACCAGTGGTTAGCTATTTAACATCAGAAGACAGAATTCAAATCACAGCCCCTGACAGCAAGACGAATTATTATGGCCCTATTTTAAAGATGTGTTCAAAGGTGGGGCTGCTGGGTGGTGATTAGGATAAGGTCATTTGGGTGGTGCTCAAGTGGCTTTATAAAATGACAAAAGCCCCCCACACACACACTTATCTCCTGCCATGAGATGCTCTGATCTGCCCCGCCCTGCTTCAAACCTCTGCCACCAAGAAGTCTCTCCATGTGGGGCACTTTCAGAACCTTACCAAAACAAACAAACAAATTTTTTTTTTTGGTAAGTCAGTCAGTTTCAGGCATTTTACTGCAGTAATGCAAAATGAACTAATACTTGCAGGATGGAGAGAAGCTTCTTAAGCACAAAGTACATGCTTTTACCAATGCTACTCAACCTTCTTTTCAGATCTCTAACATTTACTCCATGCAATAACCTGAGAACTTCCTTGTAACTATTATCTTGAGAAATACTAGCTAAATTAGCCCAGATTCCACCAGCTCCAACATTCTTGTGTCTCAGTTCTTTTTCCTGTGTGGAAGCTGTGGTGCCACTGTACAAGGAAGTAGATGACAAAGAATCACAAGGGAATGGATAAGGAATGTGTCAATGAACAGCTGGCTTTAAAACTAAGCTGATTATGCTTTTACCACTCACTGTACAAGACAACTAACCTCCTCAGTGATTATTACATCCTGCTGCATGTGGTACTATTCCATATGAGTATGCTCAAACACTAGAAATGTTATTCGCTAAATCATAGGAGGGAAGCAGCTCCTTAACCACTGTACCAGGCAGAACATGAACTGTATTCGTGCTAAGTCTCACACTGCTCCAGGAAAGCTCAGTAACCCACACAACACAGAAAGGCAAACACCAGCAAGGCACACATTTGAGAACAGAGGGCCCTGCGGGCATGAGACCTGCAAAACTCATTTCTTCTTCAGGGTTATATACAGAAAATCTGAGTTTACAGTAAAAAATAGTCTGTGACTTATAGGTACTCAGTAGTGGTAGGCACGGAACATAAATACTTCGTAATAGTACCTTAAAGTACAAGGCACTTTCTTTTATTAACTAACTATGCATTTGATTAAATAATTCTGATGATTCTCTGCATTTCAGTAGTACTTTTTTTGAAATTAAATTTTTACAAAATATTTTAAATATTCAGAAAACAACCTGAAATGATATGACCCTCAGACTTAACACATTGCTCTGTTATTTCTCCCCATGCCATCCTTGTCAAACCATCAGATAACCAAGAGGGGATTCAGGAAGACAGTGGTTTTAAGAACCTGGCACATGACTTATACTTGTGTAATAAATGAGCACAGCCCTGCAGCACAAAACTAACATTAAATGGAAATAAAATTAAAATTACTCTAAGTCAATATTCAACTATTTTCTCCCCTTTCCACAGCAATCAGAATATCATGTTGATCATTTTTGTGGTTAACATTTCTGAAGAGTCCACAAGGCAAATTATGAGGGGTTAAAGAAAGGCCAAGCTCACAAAAGAACCATGGGATTAAAGATATATTACCACCGAAAGCAATTCCCAGATTTGGCAGGTACTGCTAGGATAAAATTTAGCTCAATCAAGAAAGGGTCACTTTTGTCTTTCAAATATCAAAAGTTGCAGCAATTTCATATCTACTTACCTAGTTTAACAGTCCAACTATTTGTATTAATGGAAGAAACAACAATAAATCCCACATATCTCTTTCTACGTATGTTAACTCAGAAATAAGGTTTGTAAATGAAGACAAAAAATCCAATTTGTCTCATTCAATTAACTATAGTAAAGATAAAAATATAGAGAAGATTTTACATTAAAAATTCTCTTACAATTCTTTTAAATGTTTTTAATAACTATTAATGCAGTGATACAACTGTGATAAAATCTCAGCAATAAGGGTTCAAATCCAACTTTTCTGTGACACTTCATTGAGAATGTAAAATAACCAATGAGGGAAAACTTACTGGACATCAGTTTGGGGATCTGGGCTTGGCCCCTTAGCAGCGGCCTATATAAACTTCCCTGGTAAGTAGCAGGGGGCGGTGCAGCGTTGCTGTAAACTCCAGTTCCTGAGCCTCTTGGCATAACGTGGCTGCAGAAGGACCCCACATGAGAAGAGAAAAAGATACAAAAATCCATCATGACTCTGAGCTAGAACCAATTCAGCAAACCTAGCTACCTGTTAATGCCAGGTCTGCTGAAGATAAAAAGCAAAAAAACAGAAAGGTTCACAACTAACACTCAGAACTGTACAAAGCAGCAATGGCATGGCAAATGCTCACAGGCTACGGGAAGACTCCTGGAACCCACTGGAACACCTAGTCACATTATGCAAAATCTGAGCCTTTGCTTTACTGGCCTAACTTATTTTTTCCTCAGGGATCCATGCTGTTATCACTGTACACAACACTGCTTTGTATTCTACTATTTTTAAGTTACCACAGAAGGCACTTCTTACTCTTCATAATTCCATATATATACATATAGATACAGACAGATTTTATTTTTCACTAAACCTTTACTATCATTCAGTGTCAGTACTTTGGATTACAATACACTAGGGATATTTAGGTATTTAACTATGGTTCTGCTTTAGGACAAAAGCCAAGAAATAAGAATCTAGATCAAATATTAAAGAATATTTCCAAAACTCAGACTCTATTTAAAAGGGTACTTTTACGTGAATTTCCAGAGTACTTCTACGTGGATTTCCAAAGTATTAGAATAATGCAAATAAGACATTTTAAGATTATTCTAAATTTATTTCTTCATTAAGAATGAAGACTTGGTCACTTTACACACATGAAAATGGAGGTATAAAGTGGTTCAGTAACTTAATATACTCAGTGGTTCACTGTATCCAGACATTTAGGATCCAAGGCCCATGGCCTTAACCATTGTGCCATGCTACCCTCGTTCTGTTCATACAAATTACATGTTGATAGTGACGCTTTCTGTCTAGATCACTTTTTGAATGATTTCAATGAACTAGAAATGCCTCAAGCTGGGTGTGGTGGCACACACCTGTAATCCCAGCACTCAGGAGTTTGAGGCAGGAGGATTGTTGCAAGTTCAAGACCACCTGGGCTACAAAGTGAGCTCAAGGTCAGCCTGAACTGCATAGTGAGACCCTGTCTCAAAAAGACCAAAAAAAAAAAAAAAGGCCTATTTGTGAGTTATCATGAATAAGACTTTAATTATGACATTACTATTTCCTTTAGACTGTTGCTCTTTTTATCACAACTTTACCTGCTGGTGTTATACAGTCCCCCCACTCTTTCACAGCAAGGTAAAAGACAATGACATAGCTAACAGAGCAAAAAGTAAAATAAATAAATAATTTACAAAAGAAGAAATATAAGTGACCAATAAACACTAAAGGATAATCTTGGTAGGCGGGAAAGGTAGTCCAAGTATCAAAGAAATCACTGTCCGAGCACTGGATAAACAAAACCTGAAGATATATACATGTTAATTCAGCTAACTTTCTAGAGGGTAAAGATATGTTTTATTCCTTTGAAATAATTGTCAAAAAGATAGTTAAAAACACAGAATTATCATGCAACATATAAAGTAATACATATATCCAAGATGGCGAGAAGTGAATTCCTAAAAATGAAAAATTATCAAAGCAATGAAATATCAACAAATGACTTGTAGTTTATGACCTCTTAAATATCTGCATAATAAATACTGACTTGCTTTGTCAAATGATTCAGTGAAGGCAAAATATACCGAAGACAGGTAGAAATACACAACTCACCCCAAAGTCCTGAAGGCTGCCTGGTCCAGGTGGACTGGCCTCCGGTCCCGGTTAAAGCCCAGCTGGGGCTTCCACTGACGGCCATTGCTGGATTTTTCCCAGTCACTGGGTTTCAGTACTGCTGCTGGCTTTCTGGCCATTTGAAAATACAATGTTTTGGGTTATTACAGGGTTGAACACAGTTCATACAAAAATCAACCTAGAAGGTTACTGCTGTTACCTTGCTCCTGGAAGCATTATAGCTTTAAAAACATAATCTTCAGCAAACTGTGGATCTTTAAAATTAATACTGAAAGAGAGTAAGAGATAATTTAATGATTTCATTATATCAGCTTAATTATCATGAAAACTGGGGATTTAAAAAATTTTAAGTAGAATAGCCACAATTCTAAAGTCTGTAAGAATGATTTTAGCCAATGATTTTGCCAGATGGCTGAATACTTTCCATACCAAGCTGCCTCTGACTCCTAATACCTAGGCCTCAACTTTCTCTGAGTACAGCCATTTCTAGCTAACTACGGGTAATCACAGAAAAGTAATGGACACTGCCTCGACTCTTAGGAAATTTTAATACAGTACTCCAGATGGACATAAAGGTATACAACCACAAATAAAGGTAAGATAGGTACACCAGTTAAAAAGCTTATGTAGGATATAAAACAAAAAAGATCCCAATAAACTTCCCAGTTGGAAACCTATACCTGCTATCCTGATGTGCTTCTAAAACAATAAAATACAATTTCAAAACTACATAAATGCTTATTTTTTAAAGTTATACAATCAGACTATGAGTATAAGATGGGCCAGATTTCCTTTCTGGAGTGGGAGTGGTATGAGTCTATCATAAAGGTTGGTGAACAGCTGTGTGAATCTTCCTGCAATCCTGAAATGCCTTTTCTAGCAGTTTAGCCATCAGATTTAAATTTAGCAAGCTCATAGTGCTCTTGTTGATAATGTCAAAAGAAGCCAGACTTGTGCCAGGGATTTAGCTCAGTGGTGCAAGTACCTGCCTGGCAAGCGTGAGGTTGTGAGTTCAATCCCTGGTACAAAAGAAAAGAAAAAGAAACCAGACTTGTTCCTAAAAATGGAATCCTCAGATGATAGTTTAAAAAATATAGTGATCAAGAAAATACATATACAACTGACTAAACATATACTCATCAATAGGTTATCAGTGATCTTTGTACAATCTTTTCCTTTCATTGTAATTTTAGTATTTCCCAAAATTCTACTAATGATTACAAACTATAGTTATAGTCAGTTTTTAGTTTTTTTTTTCTTTTTGAATACTGCCATTTTAACAACTGGGGTCCATCTGTTACAAAGAAAATGTCCTTGCAGTCAGATTTAACCATATACTTTAAGGACACAACATTAGCTTTATATTTATGATAAACACCAAGAGCTCGAGACAGCTGAACATTTCATTTACTCAATTAGTTCCTTGAACAACTTGCGCTTCACTGGCAACTGCCACTGCCCCAAAAGCTCCCTGCCACGGGGGTGGCACAGCAAACACAAAACAAGACAGGCATTGCTTAAGGCTTCAGAGCACACCAGCTAAGACCTATGCACTGGGGCTGTTTTAGACTTTGTGGATACAAAGTGAAAGAGAGGAAATTGGCAAAGTTTGCAACTAAAGTGTTTGGAAGCAAATTTCAGCAGGGCTTTTCAGCAGTTTACCAAACTGCTGGATGCTTACTGCACACACAGTACCACGGTGGGAGCATCCCCTTCTAGTAAGAAAAATAAAAAAATGTTTGATAACAGTTTTATCGGGAAGACTGCAAGACAGATGCCAAGTCAAAGCATGTGTGCACACAGCTCTAACATGCATGTCTTCATCAGTGTGTGTTAAGGGTATGTGAATACAGGAAGGAGACCAAGGATAATACCACACAAGAGTTATGGTTTAAGGTGAGACAGGATTTCACACACGATGGCAGAGGAAATAAACTCAACGAAGACTGCTGAGTTCTACACAACATTTACAAAAACCAACACCAACTCTCAAACTATTCCAAATACAGTGAAAAGGAGGGTATTCTACCAAAAATATTCTATGAGGCCCACATAATCCTAACATGAAAACCAAAGATACTTTTCTTGAAGAATATATATGAAAAACTTCTCAACCAAATCCAACAACACATCAAAAAGATCATAAACCATGATCAGGTGGAGCTCACCTTAGGGATATTAGGATAATCTGACACTTGCAAATCAATAAATATAAAAACCATATTAATACACTGAAAGCTAAAATCCCTGATATAGAAAAATTAGGTATAAAAGGAACATATCTCAACATAATAAAGGTTCTATATAAAAAACAACATATTATGAGTGCTTCTTTAAGATCTAGAGTAAGACAAAGATGTCCACTCTTATTCAAGATGATACTGAAAAAATTAGCCAAAGCAATATAGCAAGATATAAAAAAAAAAAAAAATTAAAGGGTATCCAAAAAGTGGAAAAGAAATCAAATTATCCTTGCTTATAGATCATCTTATACATGGAAAAACCAAAATATTCAATCAAAAAATCATTGTATGATAAACAAATTTGGTGAAATTGTAGAAAATAAAATCAATGTACCAAAAAAAGGGTAGGCATTTTATACACACATACACACACACACACACACAGCAATCCCATTCACAATACCCAATGTTTTTAAGTAACAGTAAACTTTACTAAAGAAATGAAAAGAATCCATAAAGAATTTAAAAAATTCATGAAATAATTCACAAAATAAAAAGATACCCTAGGTTCAGAAATGACAAAACATTTTATGTGTCTTGGTTACTTTTTTATTGCTGGGGCAAAACACCCAACACCCACAAATTAAAAGAGGAAAGGTAAGGCTCCTAGTTTTCAGTTTCAGTCCATAGCTGGCTGGCTCCAAGGCATGGCGAAACAGTGCACCAGCAGACACACACAAAGTCACACGTTCTTACTTGTGAAAGCCAATGAAGTCTGATAGATAATTAAAAGGTCACTTGAAGCCAGGAAAGGAAGTAAGTGGAATACAGGGAGGTACATTATGAGAATTAAAAGCAGCAAGGTGGGGCAGTTCTAATGTCCAATGTATAGCACAATTGGACAATTAGTCTACAACAATCACACATTCAAAACTGTAAGAGAAGAGGATGTTTCTAACACATAGAAATAGCACTACAGGAGGAGACAAAAATGCTAATTACCCTGATTTGATTACACATTGCATATACTTACTGAATTACAACCTTGTACCTGCAAATAAGTACATAAGTATTTCCAATTTTAAAAATTAAATTTGAGGCCAGGAATATAGCTTAGTGTCAGCAAGGGCCTAGTATAAATAATGCCCTCAGCCAGATTCCCACTACTGGAAGAAAAATTTTAAAAATTAAAAAAGAAAAGTAACAAAGACACGGTCCTCTTCCCAGACTAAGGAAGAGAGAAGGCTTTCTCAATAGGGATCTGAGAGAAACCCTCCACAAAAGTGACATGACTACAGCCTCAACTCTCTCAGGGCAGATATGCTGAACAGCTAGCAGCATACTAGAGGCACAAGACACAATCGGACTTGCTATGTAGAGCAGATGCTTCAAGTGCTCTGGGCTTCTTCATTCTCTGAAAGGGCTCTAACTGAGAGCGACATGTGCAGAAAGAGGGCCCAGCAGAAGTGAGTAAGGCCGAGGCAGCGGCAAGGAGGTAAAAGTGATCAAGATTCGTTTCAGAAAGAACTACTGGCAGCACTGTGGAGGGAGCTGAGGGAAAAAAAAGACTGTGAAGCCAATAGGACAACAGTCCCCAAGATCTAGCTTACCTGCAGCTAAGTCACACCCAACAAAGTAAGCGACATTCTCAATACATAGTACAAACCAGTAGGAGAAAGAATAGGAACATGCAAAGAGAAACTTGGAAAACCTCTACTGAAAAAACAAAGACTCTTACCGACCTACTTATTCAGAGACAGGGTGTCACTATGTGGATCAAGCTGGCCTCGAACTCACTATGCAGTGTAGGCTGGCCTCAAACTCATGGTGATCCTCCTGCTTCAACTTTCTGAATGCTGCCATTACAAGCATGTGCCAGCCAAAGACTATTTCAAAAGATTAAAGTGTCCCTTTTCCTTGGGTCTTTCAGAACACTTTGAAGGCACTCTTTCTCCTAACATGAGGTCAATCTCTTTAGGTTGAGAGACCTTTAGTATTTTAATTGATTCCTTACAAACATACACTGAGATGTGTTGTTTTAGAAATGTACTTCTCCAATGTGCTAATAACACCCATGATCCCAACATGAAAAACACAGTGGGGGCCTACCAGGCAAAGACCTTAAGGTAACTTTATGCATCAGCATTCCTTTTCTTTTCAGGTTTATGACTTAAATTCTTATAGGAAGACCACTGAAGGAAAAAAAATACAGACTACCCTTTGACAACTTCCACCAGAGAAACAAACACCTAAGCACTATGAAAACACAAAACAAACCAACTCCAAACAGCCTATGGAGCCAACAAGCTGTTTGAGCACTGTAAGAGAATGATGTTCAGTTTACACTGCTCCATCTTATCCTGTGATGCAGAGAGATGCTTCTCCCACTGTGGCCTTACACGGGCACAGGAGCGCTGCATACCCAGCTCAGCCGTCCAGTCCATGAGAGCAGCCAACAGACCCCTCGCTCGACAGGCAACCTGCCTGTGGATCAGTGGCTGTTTTTGTAACTACACCAAGGGCAAAATGAATAAAAATGTAAAACCTAAGTATGACTGAAAATAAAACAACTCAACAGTACTTTTATCTGTACTTTGGCAAGAACAAAATACTGTGGCAAAGTCTCAGGAGACAAGGAAGGGAAGTACAACACTTTTCTTGGATTGAGTTCATTTAATAACTATCTGTAAGGGAGCTACTTTAATTGAGAGTGCTGGCACCCTTAGCAAAGGAAACCAAAAATTCCAAATACAAGGGTTTGTTTTTACTCTACCTTTCCTTGGTATATGCTGTAATTCATGCTAAATGAGCAAAGCAAAGCAAACTTCTTACAGGAAAAATTCCATGATTCATATACTTAACATTTCAAAACACTTAGAGAGTTTATAGAATTTTAGCAGGAGAGGTAACCAGTTCAGTGTCCTCTAAAGTAACACCAGCAATGCAGGTCACATGCTCCCAAGTGCTTTCCACCACCAGGTCTGTTGTGTGTACTCCACTGTCTCCAGGCTTCTGACTTTCAGTTATCTTTTGCCAACAATGAACCTCACAAATAATGCAAGAATGGTTACATTTTAAAAGTCCATCTCTACACATATTCACAATTTTTAAAAATTTCCTTAAAAAGATAAAACATTCTATCCCTTACCTAATTTATCCAAAAACAAATACAGAAAGTTTGAGAAACCATCTTCTGAAGAAAAAGTTTGGGGCCCTTGGAAGAATTCAGCAAATACTGGTTCCAACACGGAATACACTGAGCTTTATGTTTTTACATGGGCTCAGAATTACACCAGGTAGTATGGAGTGGAAAAATATCAACAATGTCACTGCTAAAAATAACATGCAAAAATTATTAAATTATGTGCTTGTTTTAGAAGTAGAAAAAAACCAAGTAAGGGTAGGCCATGGGCAGGCAGAGAGAAAAAAGGAAGAACACTTAACAGTGGGAAAAAGACACAGAGGCCAAAGCACACTGAGAGCACCTGCGAGGAGGGGATGCGACAAAGTGGGCTGCAGACACACAGTCGTGGCTTTGCCAAGCCATGCCTGGCCTTGGAAACCAGAAGCGTACAAGGTTGAGAAAACCCAGGCCACCAAAGAAACAGGAAAGTGTGCTGCTGTCCTGGGAAGATAACTTCTGTAATTTAAATTTATAAGCCAAAAGGTTTAGATACTTAAAGTTAATAAAGAATTATTCCAAAGATACTATATGTAAGCAAATTACAATGGTAGAGGAAGACCAGTCTGAGGAAAATGAAAGGCAATAGCACGGTTCCTTTATTTAAAGTCTAGCTACTATTATGTCAAATGACATACAAAAACAGAAAGGGCAGGGGAAGATACCCTAGGTCAGAGCCAACTGTATTTTCTAAGGGTCCTTCCAGGACTCAAGGCACTGCAGTGACTTGTACAGTGTGCTTCCTCAGAGCTCCAGGTAAGACCAAATGGAGTGGTAGTAACCAACCTAAATTCAACTTAAAGAACCAACTTCTCAAATATGGAATGGAATCCTGGATGCACCCACTCCTGTCAAACTAGAACAATTGTTAATTGACCCTGGAGGCTGCTTTATTAGATTTTTACTTATAAAGCAAATATAACACTGGGATGTATGACAAGCCCAGAATCAAGCGCGCGCGCGCGCGCGCACACACACACACACACACACACACTGCAATAAACTGGATACCGGCTCAACATTACCCTTAGAGAACACACTGAATATGACCTCATGAAATAAAAGTTAACTGGTCTTTTACAAGTCTTTGGGAAATTAATTCAATAAAATCAACTTTTGCCTGAAGTTATTTTCAATATATACTTGACTATGCACCTAGATCCAGGGTTTGTTATGTTTTATAAATTTAATAAACACAGTGGGTACCAAATTGTACTTCAAACTCAGAACCAACCAATAATAGTATCACCGCCATAATACAAACTCCACAATCTGTCTGCTGACTCTGTAACTCTCCTCTGGCAAGTTTTTCTGTCTTTACTTAGAAACTTAGTAGAATGAACTATTTCTAGACAGTGAGGCAGGAAGGCCCTTGAAAAGAGCAGGAAAACTGAGAAACACAAGCAAAAACCCAATGAGAGAGCAGGAGCAGTTAAGTGGCCCAAAGTGCCAGAGACTCCAAGGTGAGAATATAGTGTCCACACCGGGCCTGTCAAGGCCAGATGGCCTCGATGCGCTGAGTAAGGCTACTTTAGAGCCCTTGCTCTTTCCTTAACAAAAGAACACAAGACAAAGAGGCAAGACAGGATACATATAAACATAAACAAAATATCATGTGTAAAGAAAAGTGAAAGCAACTAATTCAGACAGATTTTCCCAACATAGAATAGTTCTCTTTAAATAAAAGCCTTTCTAGAATGGCAATCAGTTACTACCCAAATCTATTAAAAAGAGGAAATAAACATGCTTAAACTTCAAAATGTGAAATCTAAGCAAAATCTAAAATATTTCCTGAGAGGGAAAGAAATAAAAAATGAGTGAAAAAGGAAGATTCAGAATTAGCAAGCTTTTACCAAATTCTTGAATACCTGAGAAATGTCCCCATAAATTAAGCCATCAAGACCACAAATTATATTAAACAGATGAATAGTTAAGAATGATTTAGTATGCTAAACTGTCATGTCACATTTTACATTATTTTTACTCAACACAAGATGCTGTTACTGCTGAAAAACTGAGGGATATGTACCTTTCCAGACTACAAAAATTAGTCCTATAAACTCACAACTATTGATAAAAATGTTCACAGTCTATCTCAACGTAACTAAAGCATGTAATAAAAAAAAAAATTCTATGGGACCACAACTGCAAAAATTAATAGTCCATTATAACACAGGAAAGTTGTCAGTCTGTTCCTGTGTGGAAACTCTAAGAAACTCCTACTCTGCCTCCCACTTTCCTAATCTATGAAGAATTAGAGGTTGCCAGGGGAAACCAGAAAACAGGTAAGCATGCTTGCTCAATCAGTAACTTTAACAATATACATAATTTAAAGTCAAGAGGCTCCACAGCACGGGGACTCTCCAGTCACAAAGCACTCGTGCCTGAACAGCTGTCATCCCCTCTGGGTCAGATGTCTCCTAAAATGTGTGTGCTGAGCAAGTGCTGTGCATCTCGGAGCACTTACCTGATTGCAGTGTTCTGTGCCAGGTCCCGTAACATGGGCACAGGAGAACACACTACTCTGAAGGGAAACAAGAGAAAGACCACATGTGTGTAAATTGTAATCGCTTAGGTGAGTGGAAGTGAGATGCTGCTATGCTTGTTAGGCTTTAGAAAAATCATTAAATGCACTAACAAAAACATGACCATTTGTGTTTTTAAAAATGACCCTGTCTTATTTATCATCTCATAAACACAAAACAATCATGAGCTGATGTAAGAATTTGTAAAATAAACAACAGAAACCCACTGCAAACCAAAAAGGGGGGGAAGAATTAATAAAAAAAAACAAAGCAGGTACCCCATAAATGAGAAAAACCAAATGGTTAACCATTAGCCATAAGGTATTCACATCTCTTAGTCAATAGAAAAATGCAATTATGAATCGAAAGATGCCAGTAAGCAACCACCAAACAAAAAAAGCTAACGTCATCACAGTGGTCCAGGGTCTGCCAGAATGCAGCGCAACAAGATCTCTCACAACTGCTGCTGGGATTATAATATAGTGGAACCACTTCGAAAAACACTCAATAATGACCTAGAAAAGATGAAGATACACATACCCTATGGTCAGCAATTCCATCATGAATATATACCCAGGAGCAGCAGGTCCCAAACCCAGGAGTCCAAACTCTTACATTCTTGAAAATTACTGAAAGCCTTAAACAGCTTTTGCTTGTTGGTTAACCCTATCAATATTTACCTATTAAAAATTCAAACTAAGAAATTTTAAAAAGACTAAATTAAAAGCAAACTTGTTATATGTTAACACAAATTGCATTTTAACAGAAAAGAACTATTTTTACAAAGTGAAACAAAAATAAGTGAGAATCATGTCACTGTTTTACATTTTTGGCTTGCTATCTGACAACTAGATTCTCTTCTCTGCTTCTGATTGCATTTCTTGATATATTCGATTCCATTTCACCTCTGGAAAATACTGGGCCCTCAAGAAACAGAATGAGAGACAATCAAGTAACACCAAAGTATCTCAGACACTGAAAATAATTTTTTTTTTGTTTGCTTGTTTTGGTCCCAGAGATCGAACTCATGACCTCACGCTTGCCAGGCAGGCGCTTATGCCACTGAGTTAAACCCCAGACCAACTCTTGAAAATAATTTTGACCCTGTGGATGCTCCGACAGAGTTCCAAGGGCCCCCAGAGGTTCCCTTACAAGGTACTGTATGTTGACCACGGCTTTGAATACAAGCCTCTTTTAGTCCAACAAAAAAAATTCTTTTTCTCTCTTCTCACTAATACTAGAAAACATTACACATCAGTGCTAACTAAACTTGTTTCCAGTCACTGCAAGTATATACGAATCAATGCTTACTGATCTGGAAGAACAGCCTCTTCATCCAAGGAAAACTTGCCTTGAATCCCATGGCAAAGTTCAGGTGGGACGTCCACTGGCTGTGGAAAGATGCGTTCTTGATTAGACTGTATACCCAAAGGAGTAAAAAATGGGACTCAGATACTTGTACACTCAAGTACACAGGAGTATTATTCATTAAGAGGCAAATGTGGAAATAATTTAAGGACCAAAACATGAAGAGAGAAAGAAAATAAGGCATATGAATATAAATGGAAAGCCATAAAAAAGGAATAAAATTTTGCTACACACCACAGTATGGATGAACTTAGAAACATTACATTATGTGAAAAAAGGTAGATACAGAAGATAAAACTGTATGACTCCACTTCCAGAAGGTACCAAAGAAGAGGCAAATTTATAGAGGCAGAAAACAGGAGAAAGGCAACAGATTCTGGAGAGACAGTAGAATGGGCAAGTATCGTTTGATACTGTTTAACGGGTAAAGATTTTCTCTATGACTAGATGAGAAGGTTCTGAGATAGTAGTGTCTACATTTCACTAAAAAATTTTTTAAATGCATTCTTCATTAACCGTACCTCTGTGGACCCTGTTCGGTACAGCTCTGAAATGAAGTCATGGAGTGGGTGATGTTTCCCCACAAACAAAACATCACCTCCAAGGCTGTTTCTTCTGTCTGAGAGGAAAGTAAGAAAAGAATGAGAATCACACATCAAGGAACTCTATCTACAACCCATTGTTATTGAGAATATAAGGAAAGCATCTAAATTTTAAAAACTTAGTTCTGGCATAGGATTTACAAACTCCACATCTTAGTATAAGAAAAATACAAACATTCCCTGTAGAGATACTAACTGTATCATCTAATGACCAAGATTACACTCAAGACAGTTGATAAATTGTTTCTTACAAATTGTTCCTTACATACTTCTAATGGTATGAAACAAAAGTTTTGATAGAGCTCAGCTTTGCATTTCCCCACCTAAACACTTTTTACTGTCAGTAGCAATTACAAAAATCCACTTTTTACACAAATAATATTTCAAATTAGCTTTCAAAGGGCAAATATTTGTTTCAGCAGAAGAAACAAGTACCTTCTTAATAGGAAAAAAACCCTTTTTATGTGATCATGTCATCTAAGAATCAAAAAGCCAAAGGACATTCTTGATATGTTGCTTTTTAATACATTTAATGAACATGTGCACATTAAAAAATTTTAAATGCTACTAAATTTACAGATTAAATATTAAGAAACAAAGTCAACGGTTTGCTGTAAGAGGTAAAATCAACAACTTATGCACCCTTCTGGGAAATGTGAGAAACGGGAGGGGCACTTGATTCTGTACAGAAATGTACGGCCTATAGTGCAAACTGGGGGTTGACCAAGTGCCTTGCAAGTCTTACTCTCTTCCGGAGTTAGGTCGGGGTACACCTCTTCCAGGGCAGCTCGCAGCCTTCGCTCATCCACAAAGGGTAACAAAGCGACACCTGGAAAAGCAATACATGGATCATCCCAGCTAGCACTGGGTCAAATAAACATTTTAGTAAACTGTCCCTGCTAATATAAAGATATTTCATAACCGAACTCTAGTAGATCATTCAGCCAAAATTCAGATGCAAACATTTTGTATGTGGTGGTGAAAGAAATATCCTCTAAGTTTTTCATCCTTAAAAAGGCTCACATTGCTTTCTGAATGTCTGCAGCAATACAATTTTCAGATGACAGGATGAAGGACACACCTGGCACCAGTCTCTTCTCCAGCCTTGCTCACCACAAGATGCTACAGGCAGGCCAGGCCATCCTCCAAGGCACTGGGGTTGTCCTGTAATCTTTCTGGTACCTGGTTTCTCCTTTTGTAGAATAACACTATTCAACTGAAATATTCAGAAACTCTACACAGCCAGACAACAAGGAAGGTCTCTTCCAGCACCAAATTTCAATAGTAAGTTATTGGTATTTTAAAGCCTGCTAATTAATTTATATATAAAGATTTTTTTTACAGACTTGCATAAATAACCTGGAGGAATGGAACACATGGGGCTCATCTAGGGGCTGAAAAAGATCCTCTCAAGTTTGCTGGAATTAAAGGCTCTGTTTTCTGTGGACTTATGTGCATAAATTTCAGAAGCATACCACTGATATAATATCTATTATAGAAATGAACCAAGTTACTGAAACATTTATATGTTCTGCTATTATAGTCACAATAGTATTTTGGCTAAATGAAAAATATAAGGCAAATAGCAAAGACAAATGCTAAATAGAACTAACTACTTTTTAAATTATTACCACTCGAAACTATACTGCATTTGACAATTATGAGAAATGGTTACCAAAGTTGTCATTAGTATCTCAACTACTATATTTCCAGAGTAAGGAATTTTTATTATGTAGTAAGGAGAATTTAAGTTATAAAGAAAGTATGGTCTAGTATGAATTTTGAAGAATATTACTTTCTATCCTCTGAGTGAGGCTATTTCAATTACTGGTAAATATGTGGGGGGGGGGCTAGGGAGTCATTCAAGATTTTACATAAGTTTTTTTTTAGGAGAAATACATGAATGAGAAACTACAGCATTATTTAGCTTTTATTTTCTTTAGATTTAGAATATTAAAAAATCATCTGCAAGACTTTCCTATAGTAAGATTTTCCTGTAGCACTGTCTTTAGAAGCCAAATTCAATCAGTAAGCAACTTGCAGAGCTACCGACAGCAATGAAGTTACCCAGCAACAGGTCAACTCCAGTGGCCAGAGTAGAAGGAAACGCCATATTCCAGCTGCAAGAGCGAGAGTGCTCAAGAGTGTGAGGATAGTAATAAACAAGACCAGTACCTAAGCACTTAATATGTTATACTCATTACCTCACTAAACCCTCCCAACCCACTTAACCCAAAGGTGCTATGGGTGATGGTTACACTCAGGTATGCACAGTAATGTTCAAACATGTGCTCTGGAGTCAGGTTCCAGATTCAGATCTTGGCCCTGCTACTGTGTCATTTGGGTGAAATTAACTTAAATTCTCTGTTCACACATAAAATGTACATCAATTAAAACTATTCCACTATATATTGTACTAAGCAAATATTACAAGAATACAGCATTGATATTAATTTACATATACTGTTGTTAAGTGCATACTCAAAAATGTTGGGAAACAACCCAGATATATTTTATTTTCTACCAGTTAAGATGTATTCAAGGTGGGCAAGAATTTAACCTAGTACTGTATTATCATTTCTTTTCTTTTTGGTACAGGAGATCGAACTCATGATCTTGCATTTGCCAGGCAGGCACTTCTGGTAAATCCCTGACCCCTGTATTATCATTTCTTCCACCAAGTTTTTAAAATGTTAATAGAGAGATAACTATTGAGTTTTATCTCTAAATGTTTTTCTTGCTATGAAAGCTAAGTGCAAATCTTAACATACAATATAATACTATTAAAGATCAAACTTTAAACCTATCATAAAATGCATACTGGCTTTCAAGGGACCTCAAATAGCCAAGACAATCCTGAACAAGAACAAATTTGGAGGATAAAATTTCTGACTAACACTTAATACAAAGCTAGAGTAATTAAAAGAGTATGGTACAGGCATAAGAGAAGAGAGCAACCAACAGAATTGATGAGAGAGCCTCACATCTACAGTGAGTTGATTTTTGACAACTGTGAGGACTATTTCAATGAGAAATGATCTTCTTAACAACTGATGCTAAGAAAACTATAAATCTACATGCAAAAGAATAAAGTTGGACTCTTCACTTACACAGCATAAAAAAGTAACTCAACAGGCAAATTACAAAGGCTATTCACGGAAATAATTAAGGAAAACTTCCCAAGCATGGGAAAAGAAAATGACATTCGGTTATGTGAGGCATACAGAACTCCAGCCACCTACAACCAAAACAGATCTACACCCAGACATATAATAATCAAGATATCAGAAATTCAATATAAAAACAGAATATTAAAAGCCATCAGAGAAAAGAAACAGATTACCTATAAAGGAAAGCCCATCAAGATCATGGCTGACTTCTTGACATAGACCATCAGATCAAGAGCTTGGAGTGAAGTATTCCAAGCCCCTGAAAGAAAATAACCTCCAGCTCAGATTGATGCACCCTGCAAAACTGTCACTAGAAATTAATGGAGAAACAAGATGCTTCCATGACAAAGAGGAACTGGGCGAGTTTGTGACCACCAATCCAACCCTACAGAGAATACTGAAGGACATTCTAGAGAGAAAAAAAATACCAGCATTTTAAGAACAGTGGCAGAAAGTCAATGAGTAGGGCAAGCAGTAGAATGAAAGAGAAAACTAGACAAAGGCAGAAAAATAGCATAGCAGAAATGAGGCAGAGGATAACTAGAATCTCTAACATAGATGGCCTTGATACACTATATTGTTAATAGTGTACCAGGATTTAAAACCCACATTACTCACACCACTCTGCTTAGATGTATTATATTCTGTTCCAGTCATTCTACTTGTACTAGATTTGAGGGCACAGACAGTTATCCCGAAAATAGCAGGATATAGTACGGCAATCATCCTTAATTTCCTATTAACTTAATCTAAAGCTCTGTATAACCTACACTATTTTACCATGACTGATCGTAATCAAATTTAGTTAGATCACTGTTTTGTATGATTGATTTTATTCAAAGCTGTTATGATTGATAGTATCAAGTCTGAGAGTATAGGCAACTACACTTAAGATGATAAGATTCACTAGAATATCCACTCTGGTTTGATTATTACCTGCCTTTGAAGTTTTATACTGTCTACAATGTTTTATTTTTATTTTTACTAACATTGTTATGTACTGCTATATTTAATTATACTGCTATATTCAATTATGCCTGATGATATAGATAATTCTATTGAAGACAATAAGAGACAACACAGTAAACATTGTAGATCACCTTGTACTGTGATTTTATACAACTTTTTGGTTTCATGTTTTTATAGGAATTTGTTTTGTTTTGTGTTGCTATGCTTTGTTTTTCCCTCTAATATAGAAAAGCTAGAAATACATGTAGAGACTCATGCATGTGTAGCTCTTTACAGTCTCACTGTTTGAATATCTACTTCGTATGCTTTAATTTTGTAACTTGAACAACTAAGAGGACAATATGTAATTTATCAACTAGTGATTTCTTACTGTTTATCTTTTTTTAATTCTGTATTATCTCTACCCTTTACATGTTTTTTTCTCTTTAAATAAAAATTCAAAAAAGAAAAAAAAATTCTTCCTTGAAAAAAAAAAGGAACAAACAGATCAAAGATTTAACTGTAAAAGCTAAATTACAACTTATAGAACAAAACACAGGGAAAGATTCACAACATCAGATTTGGCAGTGATTTCTTAGATATGACACCAAAGGCACAGCAATGATAAAATAGGTAAATTAGACTTTATACAGTAAGTTAAAAACTGTAGCGCATCAATGGATATTGGAACAAGAATGACAAAAACCCACAGAACGGAAAAAATACACAAATCATATGATTACGGGGTTAATTCCAGACTACATAAAGAATTTTGAAAATGCAACAAAAAACCAAAAAACAATTAAAAAATGGCAAAGGTCTTGAATAGATATTTCTCCAAAGCCAATATACAAATGGCAAGCAAGAACACAAAAATATGCTCAATAGCACTAATAACCAGGGAAAAGAAAATAAAAACCACAATGAAATAGCATTTTATAACCATTAGGATGTTACTATCACATGACAATGCTGGTGAGGATGTGAAAAACCTGGAAGTGTTGTGCATTTCATTACCTTATGGCCCCCCAGAGTTAGATTATATAGAAAACAGTCCTTGACAGTGACACCAATCACTACAGGGATACGCTTGGTAAGTCATCTGTATGCTTAGATATTTAACTACTTATTTATTTAGTAAATCCAGGCAAAGATTCAATTATTTCCTTAGGTATAGCATTTAACAAACACATAAATATATTCACTACTTCCTATTTACCCATTATTTTTACCCATTATCACCCATTCTCCTATGCTTCTTTTTCACATCAAGACATCCTCCATAAAGTTCCTTCAAAACCAACCTCAAACCAACCTAAGATGCCAACCTGATGACATATAACAACATTTCTTACAGCCCCACCACCCGGCGTGCCTTTCCCTTTATTACCCCAGGGAAGTAACAGGAATTCTCTGCAACCAAAGCAAACCAAATGTCAACCCTAAAAGCTCATCAGATAATAATTCTCAATCTGTAAAATGACTATGCCCCTCTGCTCCACGATTCTCTTTAACTCAGTTCATTGGTAGGTCATCCCCACTATAGAGAATCATCAGGGAAAAATGAAAACACGGTTTTACCAAACACGCTTATTAACCTAGAAAAACACATAGCAGAGGAGAAAGTTAAAATGGTTTGCTGAAGGAGACTTTGATGAGAAACAACAGCTGGCTTAGTGGCTAAGAGTTTTCTTTATCATTTTTTATAGCTACTCTCCAAGATGTGTTAAATAGTAAATGGCATCTTAAATTTAGTACTAATCTTATATACTAAATATATTCCCAAAAATAATGGAATAAAAAATAACAGGTAAAGTAATAACCAATGTCAAGTAATTATCTAATACTTAGTGACTAAATAAAAGTCACTAGTCTATTTTTCAAAAGTTTCTCAGGAATAGCCAGGTATGCAGGCACAGGTCTGTAATCCTAGCACTCTGGGAGGCTGAGGCAAGAAGGTATCCTAAGCTCCAGGCCAGCGTGGGCAATTTAATGAGACCCTATCAAAAAACAGGAAAAGAGCTGGGGATGTAGCTCAGTGTGAAGGCCCTAAATTCAGTCCTGAACAGAACACCCCCCCCCAAAAAAACCCACCTTTTTTTTTTTTTAGAAAATGGTGTCATGGTTTATGTCAGTGGCCACCAAGCCTCATGCAATTATGGACTCCACCAAATCTAGTGTTTGTGACTGGTTCATTGTCTAGCGCTCAGAATGGTGGTATGAGTGTTTTACCCACCCAGGGGTGGAGAAAGGATATGATGTATTGGCAGGGAAAAGTGTCTCTCTCTCTCTTGCTGGTTTGTGCCTTGCTATTTGTGGCAGCCATGAATGATGGCTCCACCATGCCACACTGTCTTGGAGCCAACTGAGTATGGACTGAAACCTCCAAGAACTGTAAGAAATAAAACCCTTCTTTCCCTAACTTTGGGCATCAGGTATTTTGTCTCAACAACAAATAAAAAGTAAATAAGACAAATAGTTTTCAGCACTAAAGAAGTTTTCCACAGTGAAAGTGAACTCTCACATGGATATTACCCGTTTCTTTCTTTCTCAGCAACCTTAAAAGGTGATAGCATACTACAGAATGGCTGGAACAAGTGTACTGATTAATCACAAGGAGAAAAAGGACTTATATACTATTTTAAATCAATTTGCCATTCATCAAATGCTATGATTAAAATCGCTAATCACTGCTAATTAAGGCAGGATGCACAAATACCAATTTTTTACATATAATTCTAAAAATACTTTTTTACAGAATTTTTCCACTCCATAAATTACGACTGTTCAGTATTACCAAAAATTCTTTAGAAAAACAAAGTGAGCCGGGCGTGGTGGTGCAAGCCTAAAATCCTAGCACTCAGGAGGCTGAAGCGGAAGGATTGCTGAGAGTTCAAGGCCAGCCTAGGCTACAAAGTGAGCTCAAAGCCAGTCTGAACTGCATAGTGAAACCCTGTCTCAAAAAGACAGACAGAAAGAAAGAAATATTTAAATTTTACCTTGCCACGCATACTTTTTCCCATTCAAGTCAATAGCAAAATCTTCAGGGTAGAAGTCAATTATACTAGAATCCTGTATCAGAGAGAAAAGTAAAGACTCAAAACAAAAGTCACATTGCCCTGTTAGAAAGCATTTGCTATGACTTCCATTCAACACATCAGCCTTGAAGAGGAAATGAGGTCTATTCCTTTCTTTAAAAGTGTTAAGTTATGACACCATTCATTCCAGTAGTCATAATATGAAATTGACAATTGCATTTGAAAGATAAAAAGGAGAAAGGAAATGTAGAAATGACATCTGTGGGCCACAGGCAGGCAGGTAGTGCAGGATTTATCTCCTTCAACATGGCACTTCCTGGCTGGGTCTCACACCTTTTTGCTAGCACACAAAAACCCAGTGCAGATGTGATTTTAGACAGGCTTTTGAGCTCTGGAAGCCCTCATACATGACTGAAACAAATGAAAATAAAGAGTTACACATAGGCTAAACACGAACCAATTTTATTTATTGGATAGAGTACTCCTGACCAAAGGAAGCAGCAGAAAAAACAAACAAACAAACAAACAAAAAAACATGTTATGAAAAATATATAAAATCAATTCCTGGAACCAAAAAAAAAAAAAAGTTAAGGGGCCAGCTTAGCAGCATAAACGCCTGCCTAGCAAACACAAGGTTATGAGTTTGATTCCCACTACCCAAAAAACAAACAAACAAAATATATATATATGAAAGAACTCAAATTCTTTGTGTCTGGACTTTGGTTTTTTTTAACCGTGAGATGGTAAATGAAATATATGACAAAACCCCAAGATACTAAGAGACTCACAGGGTCACTCATGAGCTTCCGCCATGATGGGGGTAGAAAGTTACCACTTGCAGCCGGAAAAACTCCCATAAGCTGTTCCAGAGGTTTAAACTGCAAAAGAGAAAAAAGTTAAAGACTTAAAATTACTATCCAACTCAAAGTTCTACTGCTTTATCAATTCTAACTACCAAGCTTACCGGTTTTGTACCCTTCTCAAAGTCAGAAGGCATGTCTGCAATACCTTCAAAATCTGAAGCAAATGGAGCATAATGGAATGGATAATACCACTTCCAGGAAGCACAGCCCTAGAATCATTAAAAACAGAAAACGCAACCTGTGTTAATGATGGATGGTGGGAAAAAGAAATGATTCATCTATAGTACCCTTCATACTCTATTTACAAAACATGGTATGCTAGTTAATCTTCACTGTCAACTTGACAGGACCAAGAGACTCCTGGAGGGGCAACTAGACTGTGAGGACACCAACCTCATCAATAGGTCAACTCATTCATGAATTCATAGCTGTATGGACAACTAGGTAGGACCTAGTTTGAGGAAATGGGTGAGAAGCATTCCTCTTTGACTCTTCCTCTTTGACTCTTCCCCTGCTCTCTGCTTCCATGAGTTCAGCAGCATTCTTCTGCCATGCCCTTCCACTATGATATTTCTGCCTTGGGGCTGGCCAACCATGGACTTAAACCTCAGAAACTGTAAGCCAAAATAAATATTTCTTCCTTTAAGTTTGCTATGTCAGGTATTTTGTTGCAACAATGGAAGGCTGCCCAATATATGTAACTTCTAATATACATTCCATATATATTGTCTACCAAAAATGCATACACTTCAGCACTAATAAATGTCTGGATGCTAATGGTCACCACTCTGAGCATCTCTTAAAATTTCAGAGGTCAAAAGTAATTTGTCTTAATCTCATGATGTATAAATATTTTAATGCTAAATTTATTGAGACAAATTTTTCTTTTCCTGGTGTATACATTTTTTGGCAGACTGGGTGTTAACTTTTTTCCAAGAGTCACAAAAATTGTTCTGATTTAACCTAAACTTGTTTTCCGGCAGTGGCTCCTTAAATTAATTCTGCAAAATATCTTTAATAACCAGTAGTTAATGCCAAATTTTATATTCACAAAAATGCTTTGGTGAAGACTTCTACTACCCTTAAAAAGTACTTGGTGGCATTTCTTAACAACTATAGAGCTGCTGTCATCAAATAAAACCAAGAGAAGTTGCAGCTTGCATTTGCTGAGGAAGAAGGTAGTGGGGACAGCATAGAAATAGTGGTTTGAAAGTTAAACAGCCAAGTTTCACTGTACAAACTATAATTATTTTTTCCTTCTGAGACAGGGTCTTGTTATGCGGACCAGGCTGGTCTTGAATTCCTGGACTCAAGTGATCTTGCCACTTCAGATTCCCCAGTGTCGGAGAGACTATAAGCGTGTGCCACAGGGCCAGCACCACCTACTGTATTTTCATGTAACACCTTTCTCTTGACCATAAAAAAATTTGAGTAAACATCCAAAAGAAAACAGAAGCAAGCTGCCCTCATAGAAGAGACTTTCTGGCATGTGTTTGCCCTCTGTGCCTAGTGAATTAAAATCATGAGAGTAGGACTAAAATATGAAAATAGAGTATTTCATGTTATGTGCTACTTACTAACAAATTTCATCTCTCTAGTCACATAAGACTTAACCTGGCTCAGAGAACCAGGTATTAACAACAGGGCACACTCCTCAGCCTGACATCACAATTATCATGAGGTTCGAGTCAGATACACTAGCTGGTTCAGAATTCACTTCCTGTACCATGACTGTGCTGGGAAGATATGGTCTGTTCAAACTCCTCTCTGATTCTCACTGGTGTTTCCCAGGCTGTCTTTTGTTCAGTCACTCAGAGATTAGCAATTAATTTCCTGGTTATTTTTCAACTCCAATTTTAAAAACCATTAACCTTTAACCTTCTTAAAGATATCTTAAATATCTTTAAGACACGCAAGTATAGTTAGGGGTAGTGGCTCAAGCCTGTAATCCCAGCATTCTCACAAGCTGAGACAGGAAGATGGCAGGTTCAAGCCCAGCTTGGGCAACTTAACAACTTAGTGAGATCCTGTCTCAAAATAAAAAAATAAAAAGAATAAAGAATGTAGCTCAGCTGGGGGTTTAGCGCAGTGGCATAAGTACATGCTTGGCAAATGCAAAATTGTGAGTCTGGTCCCTGACACAGAAAAAAAAAAAAGTAGTTCAGTGTGAAGGCCTTGAGCTCAATCCCCAGTACCACAATTTAAAAAACAAAAATAAAAACAAGTATAGTTAACCTCATATTTGATGCTGAAAATTCCTCAATACAACAAAAACTAGCTTTTTTAATATATATTAATAACCAAGGAGCTTCAAAGTCTTTACAAGCAAATATGAGTGGTAATCAATTTATGAATATGACGCTTAAAAAATTAGTCTCATTTTTATTTGAGGATATTCAATATTATACACTATGACATAAATCAACATCATTCTAAAATGATTAGCTAGAAATTTAGAGGGAAATACTATTTTTGTACCTGATAATAGTATCTAAGAACCCAGCAAAGTCCTTCAACATAAGACTGTACAACTTTACGACGGAATTTCTCATCAGCTGCATCAACATCAAATTTGTTCTTGTAGTATCGCTGTTTCCAGCCAGCTTCCCATAACCTAAATATCAGGGAGAGCCAATTTATATTGAATTAATACATGTGTAAAACAGACTGTTCACTGATTTAGATCCTAAATTCATTAATATTTACTATCCATGAGAAATTAAAGTTAAATAGTAATGCTGATACAGATTCCTGTAATTGGATTTATCAACTTAAACCTAGTTAAACATCAAAAACCCAAAAACTGATTCTGATAGAACTAAATTATTATTTATTAAGTATAAATACAACATTGTTTGCTTAAATTTTAATACTGCTTTATGTTCTCAATTATGCAACAATTGCAAAACTCTTAAGATTCATATACTAAAAAATTGTTTTCTAAAAGGTAATTTTAAAATGTAAAAAATAGCTTATGAAATGATCTAAGAACTCCTTTACTTGAACCTTATCCTTTGAGTTAAGAAATGTTGATGGCTTAAGAGCATCAAAGAACACACACAAAAAAATCAGCATAGATCAAGAACATTAAGATGACTCTCCATTAAAGGCTCTTTTCCATGTGGGTCAGAGCACACACGTTAATTACAGTCATGCTTTTAAATACACCATACCAATTTTTAACCCCCAAAGGAGTCACAGAACAACAATTAGGAGAAATATCCATTCATAATGTAGATCGTCATTGTTTTACAAGAAAGTACTAATGAAAGAAATGCTAACAACCCAAAACATTTTTATTCTTATTATCCTCAGTACTAGGATCCAAATCAAGTTACTATTAAACTATCATGATCATAAAGATTACATGGTTAAGTAAAGAAAACAAAAAACATGCTTGACGAGGGAAATCTAGAGCTACAGGAGCACAGGATGGAAACTAATGTTTGATCACAGACTTGCATGCATCTGATATCAAAAGGTAGTAAAAAAAACATAGACCGTCATGGTCCTTGTGCAGTTTCTAACCATAAACGTGAGCTGCACTTCCATGTCCTGAAAAAGGAGCACCAGAGCAATGTGCCACTACTGTCCTGTCTCACGTGAAAGATGTCATCACCCTATATTCTTAATGGGCTAGGATTTTTACATTATTGCCTTTTTGCACTAAAAGCCCAGGGTTCAAATCTGGTCTTGTTCTACAAAAGACTGTTAATCTTATCATTTAATGATCCTAAATGTCTAGATGAATTAAAGCACCAGTTTCTTACTATAAACTTTAACATAGCTAAAAAAGAAAACCTCCTCTGTCATGAAATAGAATTGTGCATATGCAAGTCTGTAGTTTCCAAAAATAAGTATCTATGTTTTAAAATGATTTTTGTGTATTTCATTTTGAGGAAGAACCTTTCCAGTTGAGAAAATTAAAGCAAACAATATTACTATCCAAGTGTAACTGAACTTTCTAGATTAAGCAGTTTGAAAATTTAATCTCCAAACAGTACCATTTAAATCACACCAGCAGGGCCAAACACCTCATGTCTGGCCGCACTAGTGCCTGGTCTCAGAGGGGAGAGCGGCTTGGAAGATGAAAACCTGCACGCATACTAATCTAGATGCCTGAGTTTAACAGCGATAGCTTACACCTCTCACTGGAATTTACCAATCGCTCTAGCCCTCCACATTAATTATGGGTGGATAAAAAGATCACGGGCACGCATCTGAAGGCACTGCTGCTCCAAGCTAAACAGCATTAATTAAACTGCATCTCTTTCAGCAATTTGCTAACAAAGTGCTACCAAACAACGGCTGCACCTGACATTATCCTCGGGCTCGGGCTCGCTGTCGCTGTCTTCTGCTTTCCGCTTAATTCCTCCTAGCGGAGACGGGGAGCCATCAGATGTGAAACTTGTATTAGGAGACACAGAAGGGCTCTGCAGACAATCATGACATCACAGAGGATTTTCATTACATGAGTCAACGCCAACTGCCATCGCCACCAAGCTTCACACTGACACATTTCCTTACAGGCATTAAACAGGCATGGTGGATATCTAAATTCAGTAAATTTAAAAGTACAGAGACTAATACCCCTTCTCCAAAGTGACACAGTATTAAGACCTTTCTCTGCTTCAAATCCAAAGAATTAACATTATTAGGATAAAAACTGTTTCAGAGAAAAAAGAAAACTTCTTTTCTCAGTACTGGAGATTGTGCCCAGGGCCTTGTACAGACCAGCAAGCCCTCTACCACTAAACTATAACTGAATTATCTTAAAACTGAATGCTAAGAAAACAAAAAACAAAAAAACTTGAGGACTCGAAGGTTATTTCACTAATACTAAAATGGAAACACAGCACACAGGCAGTTCACACCACAGGCCATGAAAAGATAAAGCAAAGTTCTGTTTCATACAGTGCTTCCATCACTTTTAAAACTACAGTATAAAGTTTAGGGTAATATATATGCAATACTATCAAAAGAAAAATAAAACGAAAGCACTGCTGGAAAATGAGACAAGAGTATTTAAGCAGATCTGAATATGAAATACTAAGTTCAGCCTCTTTTGGGTGCCTGGCCTCACAGACTATAACTGTGAGCCCACCTTTAAAACGGGGATGATGAAGCTCTGCCTCTTTACAGCTTACTGGAAGGATTAAATGAAATGTGTGTGAAAGGTTACTGCTCCCCTGGCACATGTTCAGGGAGTCAAAACTATTATTTTTTAACCTTACACTCATGCATTTTGATTAAAATTACAAGGTAACATTCCTATCAATTTCTAAGTACAAAGAAATTGTATAAGCATTGAACTTTCCCAAATTGACTTTTATCCAACTAGATAATAAAAATAATACTTTGGGGGGGGGAGCTGCTTAATCTCTGCTGTTCTGCCTCTACGAATCAATGTATTCTACTCTGGGGATATCATATTCATACAGCCATTGAAATGATCTGTTTTAAAAATGCTGTCTTTGTGTTCAAATTCTATTAAGAAGATGGCCTCAAATGTAATAAAACCTTAATTCTAAATGAAAAATTTAAAACCACATATATCAGGAAATAGAAGCTAAGTGATGAAACAATACTGTTGGCCATCAATACACACGTACTGCAGACTAACAAGCCCAACAGCTGAGAATAAATAAAACACCAAAAACTCCTGACTTTAAACACTTTTCTAAATGAGCTGACAATTTGACTTCAAGATTTCCTTAAGTTCAGAACATCCTAAAAGAGAAAATCCCACTATTCAAAGACTCCAATTCTATATCTCTCTCTATAGAAATAATTATGTCAAAAGAGGTCACAACGGGATCCAAGAAGCAACCTAATTACCAATCTCCCCACTCCTACTCCCATGGCAGACAATATTGATCAACAGCCTGGTTTTATGGAACCTTAATATTGAAATCTTTCTCAAAGCAATCACAGCTGGCAAAGTTTAAACTTATCTTCCTCCCTTAAGAAAGATTAAGAAAGCAGCATTCTATCATCAACAGGACGCTTGTGAATACCAGTCCTTCTCAGCTTTGTTCCATGGGGACTGTAGTCCTATAATCTTAAATGACAAGATTCCAGTTTTTTATGTCCTACTCAGGTATTTCTGTGTACTCCAATCCCTGAGCCTCCACACTCTATTGTTAGGGAGACTCCAATCCCTGTGCCTCCACACTCTATTGTTAGGGAGATGAAAGAATAAAAAATAAAAACTCCAGCTGACCTTCTCAAGAGATGCAAAATGTCACTTCTCAAACTGTCACCTTTCAAATTCTGAATCTAAGGTCCTAATACCTCTAGGTGTGAAGTGATGTGAATACAAACTGAATCGGTCTTCTGATGTGACAAAAATTCCATATAGAGTTGTTCTCAAATAAGGTATATCAGCATCAACATGAAAATCATTAGAGCAATGAGATGTCAATACCCATGTGTGTGTGAGTTCCCTGGATAGACCACAGCAGAGGTGTACATCCAGTCTAGATCTCCCATAGTATCTCTCCTCCCTCTACTCTTAGTTCAGTCTATTCTTCCCCCTGCTCCTGAGCTTGAAGATGCTGCCACCAGAACAGGAAGCTGGCAGACAGAGAACAGGTCTGCTGGATTGACTGAATTGTTTCTGCAGTTTGGATTACAAAGTTCAAACAAGCAGGGATACCACCAGTCAAATCCACGTAGTTCTTTATTTTATAAATAGGGAGCAACACAGTTTGGATAGGGTAGTACCTTAAAATATTTATTCACAACTGTCCCATGACTCACTGGTGAGTGGTTAGGCAGGGAAGAGTACCAGTTTTTGGTAGCTTAAAGAATACTTTTAACAAAATGTCCCTAAGTGATACCTGGAAGGAAAGAGGAAGTAAGGAAGCAAACTACACCAGTCCTTCTCACCCGAGAGTCAGACATCCGGATCTAGAGTCTCGCCACCAGCTCCACTGACCTATACCCAGGTCCTGAAGGAAGGGGACCCAGTTGTGGCCCCTAGCTCTTCAAGTGCACAGCTGCTGGCTCTCTACACACTCCTTTCCCATCATTCAGGGGTTTTTTTAATGATGCAGATGGACTCAGGAGAGTTACAAACACCTCAGAAAGGAGACCAGCTATCTGAGTGATACAATTCACACACATACAATCCCAGAAGGAAACACTCACTTTTCAGTGCCACATAAAGGTAAGCCACTTACAGTGTTGGTCTGCATCCGCATTTCATAGGCTGCCTGTCTTGGGTTACTGGCTACTTGGGAACCTGGTGAGTTTCTTGACCCCAAGGCATGAGGGGTTAATATTCCACTAGGAGTGAAAGCTGGTTGATCTCTCTAACATAAAGGGAAATAAATGTAGAAATTAAAATTAAATTACAATAACAAAGGTGACAGAAAGAAAAGGGGACAGTGGAAGAAAGTTCTTAAGATAAGTAGTTAATTACTGTTCTAAACTCATCAAAAGACCAAACGGATTTCCAACAATATCACAGATATAATCAGAGTGACTGTACTTGGACTAAACGGTTACTTACATATACCTTGTAAACAGCACCCTGTAACATTTAACATCACTAAAATTACATAAAATACACTGTACACCAAAAATAGACTGTATACCAGAACTCTTTTAAGTCTCACTATGATAATGCAGTTTGTTTATAATTTTAGAAAATATTCATAAGACAATTTTAAGCAAAGAAAATAATGTAACAATAAAGGTAAGACTTGCAATCAGGAAATACTATATAATTTTTATCTATCCTTTACTTTGCTAGGATTTAACTATTTCCAATTAATTGGGGACATAATTGTAGCTGTAATAGGTGACGGTCATGGCTGACTGATACAATAGATACTGATTGAAATAAAGTTGTAATATGTAAATCAAATATGCCCCTACCTTTTGAACCTACATAGAACAATAACCAACTCAATTTTCCTTCCTTCTTGTTTGCTGAAATTGCTCAATTCTAAAAAAACACAGTAAAAGACAGTCCCATACCATGAGTTTGAAAATCTAATTGTAAAGATAAGAAAACCAAGAACTACAGAAGTTAAATGCCTATAGGGAAGGCAACTGTGAGTGTAAGGAAGACAGGCGCCCAGGAGGAACAGCAAGGAAGGCAACACTGAACCTGAGGGGTATGGTGTATCTGGAAGATAGTGGGGCCAGGAGGTACCCCCAAAACTGGCCCAAATCACAGAGTGATTCTGAGCAGGTTAAGGAGGCAGTGGTGATGTCAGTTTAGAGTGTCAGGTTCTCTTGAGTATAGTAACTTATCAGACTTTATTATAAAAACAATACTAGAGTGTTGTAAATACTGCAAACAGCTAAGTGCTAGTCACCTCCCACCTCCTGAACATCAAGTGTAACCCCTGATCCAGAGCTCAGAAAGGATTTCTTTAAAAGTCGGCGCAAGTATGCTTTCTCCAGGCAAAAAAAAAGCAGCTGGCTGGATGTATATTTGACCAATTCCTACTGAACAGGAAATAAAATTACTATAATAAAAGTCTTCCTCACAAAATAATCTATTGCCAGACTCATTAACTCACCTTCATTCTCTTTCTTTTTTCTTTCTGCCGTCTTCTAAAACTGTCCTAAAAGTATAAAATCCACATATTCTGTCAAATAATTACACAAAAATATCAGAGTTAAACATTACCAGGAATGACTTGGCAGATCATTTAAGTTTGAAATGAAGACCCCAACAATCTAGGTATATGATTAAGCCAGGCAAGGGACCATGTGTTCAAACTGCTGCTTATCAGAATTCTGCATCAATAGGATTGAATTTAGATACAAGATACAATTAAGTTATCCTCCTTCATTTTTCTTAGTTTTGATATTTCAGGCAAATGCAACAGCCAGGAAAGATCCATGTTTTACCCTGGGCAGTATAGGTTGTCAATACAGAGAAGATAGGAATAAAAAAAAAGACAATCCTCAAGTTTTAGGGGAACGTAGTTAATAAAGAAGATACTCCATTTTATAGAACCTGTAAACAATTAAGTAGAGACTCTGTTACATTATCAAGGGATTGACAGTATCTAACTCTGCAGCATGAACCCACAATACAGAAAAAGAACCGGGACTCTACTAACCCCTAGATTCCGAAAAGCAAATCCAATGGGAGAAAGAAGGAAATTCTGATGTGTGTGCTGCTTACTGTGGACCAGTTTAATTCACAGGTAAGGATCCAATCCACACCAGCTTCTTGCCACTCATTTGCAAAGTGCAGCCATGGCTTCAGCTGACAGGATTTGGGGATGATCCTGCTCCTCACTAACTCTGAACCATTCAAAGGCCTCCTGTGCCCATGCTAACCATTTCCTGAAAGGGAAGGCACTGAAATGTGCTGTGGCCTCAAAAAGGGGGCCAGCAGTACTGTAAATGACGACCATCCTAAGCAGCTGAACTTCGTAACACTGCCAAATCACTCCTGCAGACTAAATGTGCACCTTAATGAGATGTGAAGTCAGTGATTTCTGCCAGGAGAGTGGATACTGGACCACAAAGCTGCTTTCTGCCTTGGAGTCCAGGCAACTGACTTCCTGAAACCTCCTGTAATATGGAAACTACTGGCTTCATCAAGCTTTTGCCCGTCACCCATGAAACTTCTCCTTAGCTAGGTCATGAATGGTCTGTAGAATGTGCAGCCTATTTGTCACTATCCAGACCTCCATGACTCTTTCTCCTCCAATCACGTGCTTCACTTGGCTTACAACACATTGTGCTCACCTGGTTTTCTCCTCCTCCACTCCTGCCCCAGGCCTTCACTCAATACTCCACTCTAGGAGTCATCACCTGGCCTCCTGGCTTTGAGTGTCACCAGCTGCTGAAAACTCTCTAACCAGAACCTGCCTCCACTCAACATCTCCAACTGGGTACCTCAAAACTTACCCTGTGCAACACAGAATCCCCATGGCCGTCTTTCTCAGGAAGGCTTCTCAGACAAAATGCCCTGGAGCCCCTCCTGACCCCTCTCTCATGCTCTGCATCGAACCCAACAGTTCTATGTTCCAAACACCTTCAGAATACAGCGCCCTCTCATCTCCACCACCTGGGTTTTCCTGGATTACCCAATAAGCCTCCTCACCTGGCTCGTGGCTTCTGTCTCTGCCGTACAGTTAGCCTCAATGTGGCAGCTGTGGCGATCATTTTCTAATATGGGTTAGATCTTGTCACTTTTCTACTCAAAACTCTCCCTTGAAGCAGAATGAGAGCTGACAGCCATACCAGGTTTGGCCCTCCACTGTCCATCTGACCTCATCTCGAGGACTTCGCTGTCACACTGCTCCGTGCTGTGCTGTGCTGTGCTGTGAACACCCTGGCTGTGCTGTGGACACCCTGGCTGTGCTCTGGCCGCAGGGCCTGGCTGCTTCCCTGTATGAAGCATCTTCTTTCAAACATGGCCTGGCTCGCCCTCTCCCCAGCAGAATAGTCGTCAGGGGGGCAGACCCTCTCCAGACCCTGATCTAGAGCCTCCATCTCCTTCCTCCACCAGAGCGTCCTCCACGGCACTTACACTTTCTAACACAGGACACGATCCCATCACGCTGTGGTTACTGTCCAGGAGAAGGTAAGATTCATGAAGGCAGGAACTTTTGTCTATTTTTTGTTTCTTTATTGCTGTACCACTAGTACTCAGCACACTGGCACATAATGAACACCTAACCACCATTCACAGAATCAATGAACCACAGTTGTACAAAAAAAGGCAACCATCAAAGTTCAAAAATAAGGGCCGGGGTTTAGCTCAGCAGTATAAGGCACCTGCCCAGCAAGCGGTAGATTGTGAGTCTGATCTCTGGTACCAAAAAAAAAAAAAAAAAAAAGTTCAAAAATAAAAAGCATCATTTTTCTGGCTACTCAATTTTAGTAATAAATACTGATGTTTTAATATTGTTTCTTTTCTGTCGTGCACTTTGCTATCACTAAGCACTGGTGATCACATAAGCTAGGGTGGACCTCACTGTCCTTTAATCTTTCTGTGCAATGCCCTCCTTTGAAAATCAGTCAAAAACCATGGATACACATCCCAGAGAAAAGGAGACACCCAGAAACTCTCACATTGAGTTTCTGATTCCCCTGATGCCTGATCATGCTAAGGACATTATAGGACACCAAAAAGGACCCCAAAAAGGACCCAAAGCTTTAAAATGCCCACTCTACAAGCTCAGCTGGTAACCATATTAGTAACTCTGAAGCACCACAGAACACATCAAAACCCACACTTCCCCTATAATGCTAACTTCTCACTAATAGAACTTGCTATCCCAGAAGCCCACTGCCAAGCATGAAAGGCTTTGGAAAAAATGCTTATAGTACACGCACTGCATTACATAAAACAATGCCCAAAATTTGAAACCTAAGAGATCACTAAAGCTAACATGTACAAAGCTGAGGAAAACAGGGAATCCCATTAGAGTTTGTTTTTTTGGTAGACACAATTTAGCGCCTGCCAGGCAGACACTTATGCCCCTGAGCTAAATCCCCAGACCCAGATGACGTTTTTAATCTGTTAAGAGACGAGAGGCAGTGTAGGGACTCAGTGAAAGGATTTCCTTCACTCTAAGAATTACTATCTGTTCATTTTTCCCACAACTCCCCCCCTCCCCCCGTCGCCCAGACAATCCCATTCCACCCCACTGTGCCTAGGCTGCTGTCCCCTACTCTCAGAAGCTCCTTGTGGTCTTCCACCAGGGCAAAGGCTCAGTGCCCACACCATCTCACTGGGATGGCTGCTCATCTCCTCAGGGATTTCCTTTTACCTCTCCAGAACTGGATCTTCCTTCTCCTTAAATGTCCAGACTTCCCCAGGCTTCTGTTGGAAGCCATTTCACTCTAAAGTTCCCAAGGAATTCAAGTTCTCACTCATGGCTTCAGTACCTTCCATCAGCTAAAGATCCTCACATCTCTCTTTTTGAGACACTCTCACTATGTAGGTTCAGGCTGGCCTTGACCTCACTAGGTAGACCAGTATGGCCTAGAACTCACGGTGATCCTCTTGTCTCAAACTCCCAAGTGCTGGGATTATAGTATGTGCTACTATGCCCAGCTTTAAAGCTCTTTTCAAGACATTTCTCCTCTCAGGTACGTACAGTTCTGCAAAATCAACATCTCTAAAATGAAATTCAGTTCTACTCTGTCCGTCCCCCAGGTTGCTCTGCCCTCAGTGCCTGCCAGCCCCATGAGCAGCCCATTCCTAACTGCCCCATTTGGACACCTGGGCTTCTGCCCCAAGCACTTATTCATCACAAACAAACAACTTCCAACGCAGCAACCACTAGCTCAGTGACAGCATCATTCTAGGCTTGCAACCCTCGCCTCACAGCCTAGTGGTTAGACAGGTGTTTGTATTTATATCCCTACTTAGGATTAGGAAGACAGAAGAAAAATCACAATGCAACTCAAACAGTAAGCAATACATAGTTTCCATAGCAAGCATCAAAGCCTTTATAAAATGATCAAAGCACTGATCACTCAGGATTACATTAGTGTTGATATACTACAAGGTTATAACAACACACTGACAGGTTAAAAGTACAATCAGAGGATCATCACAGCCCATTAGAGACAGGAGCAATTTTAGCTACTGCAATAGAAACACTTTACCTCATCATCCTTTCTCTTTTTAAAAATGCTATCCTCAACTTCACCAACTGCTAACATGATCATCTGTACTCTTTGCAGATTGACATAACCACTTTCTGTAAGGTAACCCTGTAAGTGATAAAATACATGTAAAATGACCTTCTTAGAAAAGCAAACACTTCTAACTTGAAATTATTCAAGAGCGAACTTACCCCAGTCTTGTGCACCACGTTTTTATATATGTTAACCAAACGGTCAATTGCACCTTCCCTGCCAGCAGGAGACAAACACTGTGCATTAGGACCAGCAGGTGCCATGAAGTTAAGAAGGTTAACGAAGCTAGGAAAACATACACACACACACCTAATCTCTAAGGACGGCAGGTGAGGAAGGAAGTCGTTTCCCACAAAGAAGCACATGAAGACCCAGTCATCAATGCTCCTCTCGACATCAAATGTGAACGGCAGGCTGGCCATGGTAAGCTCTCTTTCCAAATACTGCAACAGAAAAGGAATACTGCTGTCAGAGCCATCCAAAGGCACTGTTTCAGGAGAGCCAGTTCTATTAAGGATTTATACACACCTCGCGCAGGACATTCAGCCGAAGGAAGATGAACTCTCCCTCTGCACACGGAAGACTGTCCGCAAGCTCATCATGCTGTAAGAATGGGAGTGGAGGTTAAAAATGTCTATTTGAAGCCCTGTGATTTTTTTTCCAGACAAGCAAAGTTTAAAGCTTTTCTAACAAGATCCATTCTATTATGACAAGTATTAAATTTTTAAAAATCACCAACCTATTTTAAAACACAAATTACCCATAAACCCAATCACACCTAGACTAGGGGTCAGTAACAGTTTTCTGTAAAGGGCCAGACAGTAAATATCTTAGCTTTTAGAGGACACCAACAGTCTCCACTGCATATTCTTTCATGTTTCATTGTATTTAAAAATATGAAAACCATTCTTAACATTGGCCAAATGGAGAGGACTATAGCTCGCTATCTCCTGACTCACATCAAACCAATATTAATATCGATGCATAAGCCCTCTTCCCTTCTGTGAACATATGCATATCTACATATACACAGCCTTTATTTTATTGTGTACCTGAAATCATACATCATACTGTATTCCTTACTTGCTTTTTAAACCTTTTTCCCCTGGAACCCTATCCTTATAATAGAAACCCCCCTAAAGGATACTGGATTCACATCAACCCAAAAGACACAAAATAACTTAAAACTATCAATAAATTAAATAGGTAAGATTTGTAGTTCCTTAAAAAGAGTAACCATTTGCAGTGGTAAATATTATCTTCAAGAAGTTAACCTCATGTACATGTGGGCTACAATGGAAAAATATGAATTAGAATGAATGTATGCATGTTTTTGAATGCAAGTTTAAAGTGTTTCTATTATCTCCCTGTGAGGGTAACATTTTAAAAATGAGGCAGCTTGAATATTTCATGTTATGTATATTCAGCATGGTAGCAATTTTTTTTTCCAAATAAGGCAGCTAACACCTCAAAGTTCTTACCTTTCCCTTCTTTTCTCTTGGCAAACCTTCACAATCCTTGACCTCATGTCCAAACTGGTTACAAAGACCACATGGTTTGGGTTTGTTTGGTTTGAATTCTTCTCTAATAATGGTAAAGTTGGGTTCATGTGTAGCAAGGCCAAGCATAATGAGATCGGCTACCAATAAGAAAAACATGGAATGATGAATGCTTTAGAGGGCCCTTCCCATAGCCAAAGCACTGCATGACACCAGAGGAAAAAAAAACCTCAGCGAGCCACAACAGGCAGCAAAGTCAAAAGCCCAAAGCCCCCTTGCCCTCCTCAGCAAGAAGGCCTCCAGATATGCACACCTGGGACACATACTCAGGTACACACATGTGGGAAGCTCAACACTGTAAAAGCATGTGTGGCCAGGGATACTGCTCAGTTGCACATCACCTGCCTGGCAAGTACAAGGTCCTGAGTTAGATTCCCGGCACCAAAAAAAAAACCCAAACAAACCAGTAAGTGTAGCTATATCCAAAAGTTGGAAAACATTAACATAGGTGATCACTCAGCAACTCAGGAACAGTTTTCTCTCAAACTTAAAACAAATGAGGCATTTCCAGTATCCCCAGAATAACCCATTACTAGATACCAGTCCACCAATGTGCTACATGTTTACCCAAGAAAAACAAACTTTGAAAGAAAAAACTTACCATCTGCTCCACATAAACAATGGTGAGTATTTGGATCATGGTTAGGCTGTGCTGAAGTGGAAAAAAAAGGTTTATATTATATAAATACATTATACACTGCAAAATTATCATCTTACCAAATACTTTTTAGCCAATGTTTTTAGTTTTTGTAATACTGGGGATTGAACTCAAGGTCTATCACATGCCAGGCAAGTGCTCTACTACTGGGCTACATCCACACTCTGGTTTATTGTTTTTACATTGAACATACTGTATTATCAAATATTTATGAGTTTTACCTCTTTGTCTTCTAATGTAATCCATGATTTTATGTTCTCCTTCACCAGGAGCGCTAGCATCAGATAAAATAACCTATTTTAAAAAAGCAACAATTTCAGTTCATCCCTAGTTTTCTATTAGCACAAAAATCAAGAGAACAGACTGTTAAAATGAACTGCAGTAACTTTATTATGACAGTGTGATTGGTTAGAAATTTTTCTGCATAATATATGTGTCTTAAGTACCAAAACTATTTCATTGATTAACTTACCACATGGAATAGAAGAGAATGAAATGTGCCCATCAGACTTTGCTGAAGAAAAACTGATCAGTTCACAAGTTCCTACTATTTTCACTACTGCCCAAGGAGTGAATCATCAAGCCCCCAAAATAATCAGTGGAAGACAGTGCTTAAATGTAATTCACTATGTCTAAATGAAGTAAAACACAAAAATCTAAAGTTTATTAAGTTCATTTAAATTTTACTTAAACTTGTATGACAATTGTCATTTTTTAAAACCAACCCTACAACTTTAATCTTGCTGTACTTTGATATCTACCTGCAGGAATTTCTACTTTAAAACTACATTCTTATATATTTTAAGAATTATGAATCCCATTTTATAATTTCACAGTGATTGTAAGAGAATAAATTGGCACTGAGAAGAAATTTAGTTATCTAAAACCTAACCAAGCAAGGCATCTCATTTCCAGTAACTCTGGAAGCTTCTCTTTTCTCTGATAGTCAAATAGCATTTTATAGGGGGTAAGGGGGTGGGAGGATATAATATCAGTCATACCAAAATGTAGCCTCAAATGATCACTCTAATCTTTTTGAAGTACCAAAATGTGAAACTTACTGTCAAATTTTTCCACCCAGGGTCATTATTTAAACGATCAGCAATGTAATAGCGAAGACATTTAGCAAGATTGTCCATGAACTCAGTTCCCTAAAATGATAGAAGAAAATAAATTAACCTATCATTTAAGAGTTAGCAATAGCTAGAAAAGTATAAGACTACTTACTGGTGTAATACAGTTGCTGTCAAACCTTTCTTTTATTTCTTCTGGAGGAAGATAGCCACCTAGAAAAAAGAGAAAATGTTTTGTTTTCCCCATAAAATGTGAGGTAATTTAATATTAAAACAACAAAAAGTTCAAATACAAAAGCCACAATGTCTCCTTTTTGTAGAAGAAAATACGATTTCTCTTCAAATTTACCGTAAAATTTAACAAGACTATCAAACAATGTAAATAAAATATACTAGATACAAACAAATAGGAAGTTCCCTCTGAATTGAAATCACACACGGTTGTTTCAAACAGTTTTAGTTTTGATGACAGTTCTTAAAATGTGAAAGTACCATGGAAAAATGAAATTAAAATACTAAATTTAATACACTTTTGAATAAGAAAATGATGAGCTAACTGGACATAAAAATATTAATTTTTGCTCTGCATTACTGATAAGCTGTTTCTCAAGAAACAAATATATTCATAACATATTTAAAAAAGAAAACTTACAATAAAAAACATTGTCATAGATGCAAACAGGTTTAGAGTCTCAGTTTTTAGCTGTGGCTAAAGTAACTATGTATATTTCCTGCAAACTGACAAAGTGCGTTATGATCCCGGTCTATGGCATTGTGTTCGCAGCTCCACAGCATAATTATCCTGCACCATCCAATCTGACTCTTCTTAGATCTGCACCCAGACCTGCCCCTGTGGCTCTGGCCTAACTGTGTGTCCACTAGGACTGACTCCCAATGCTGTGAGGACAGAGGTGAAAAGCCAGAACTCCATCTTCAGTCTTAGTACTCTCTACCTTTTGCCAAGATCTCCTCCCTGACTCGCTGCTTCTCGACCGCCGCTTCCATTCCTTCCTTTGATGCTCGGAACCTCCTCGAACGCTGCTGGTTCATTTTCGCACGTGGTGCCTGCAAACATGCATTTCACACTCACACAAAATGATTCAAAATAGTCACAAATACTGTACATTATTTTCAATCATTTTTAGTACACTACAATGATAGAAAGACAAGTAACGTGCCTAGTATCTTTTCATGACAGACAGATTCTGAGAACTTAAGAACTTAAGAACCTTATAATCAGCTCAGCCAGGCAAGCAACAGGACAAACGGACAAGCATCCTCCGAAAGTACAGGAATTCACACTTGAAGAGCCACAACCTGAGGCCAGCTCCCCTGTCCTAGAGCACCTCCAGGCACCCAGCAAGCAAAGCTCACTTTACCCCACTATCCAGCCAGTATCTGGGGTGTCACTGCCACAGCAAGGTCCCTAACGTCCATGACTAAAGGAAGGAGAGTTTCCAAACCACATTCACAGCGCTCCACAAAGGCAGCAGAAAACAACTTCCTTTTGCCCTGCAGGACTTGAATGTACTTTTTCTTCCTATTTCCTTCAATCAGGTTCAGAGTTACCACTCTTGTCTTTTCAACAAAGCACAGCAGTTAGAAAGGAAACTGTTTTAACCCAAAGTACTTTTTTGTTTTTTTGCTGACAGGGTCTTGCTATGTACTCCAGCCTGGCCTCACTCACAGCACTCCTCCTGCCTCCACCTCCCAAGCGCTGAAATTATAGACATGTGCCTCCATACCCGGGCCAACCCAAGGTACTTTTAAACCAATGTAACTCTATGTATTTCCCTCCAGTGCGGGGCATGTAATCTAGGGCCTAAGCACCTTCTTGGCAAGCATTCCGAGCTATACCCCCAGCCCACCAAAAGCAATTTAAATCACTGGATGGGCCTGAATGAAGTGAACGGACAGTAGGATTTTGGAATCTTACAGGTTCTGGGCAGTGAAGAACTCTAGAATATCCTACCAACATCTAAATGATAAGTTATCTAATGTTCCTTTAAACGAATACTTTTCCTGTAAACTGAGACCATCTAATGCAGCACTCTCAAACATCAAGTTCAAGTATCTGAATTTATAGTTTAACATGGGCATGTACATGTATATATATACACATAAGTATGGACATATTTAATAACTGACCTCAGCAAGGGCAAAGGGAGGCAAGTTAAAGATTTTCTTCATGAAATACAAATGGATGTGAATTAAATATGCTCTTAACAAGACAAATTCTTATTCTCTTTATCTTTACTCCACTGTAACTGCAAGTCAGCAGACAGCTAAGATTTTTCATTAAGTAAAAGCATTTGCACAGAAAAGCTAATCTTGGACTCAGAGTACTCTGAACTTTCAAAATCATTCTATTGACCACTAAGCTTTACAACATCTAGAAGAAAATCTACTTGCCTAGCCATAACACATTTAGGGCTATGACTTATTCTTCTTATACCTGATATATAGACTAAGTGGTAATTTATAACATAAACTACTTGTTATAATTATTATACATCTATAAAACAATCTCCTCTTAAATCATTTGAACAGTAGTCAATGCTGACAAGATACTCCTGAGTTTGGCATGTAAACTGTTCTACTTCCTTTTTCAACACAAAACAACTGCAGTTACCCCAGTCGTATCAGTGTGCTCAGAAGCACAGACAGCATGCTTACCTGTCACTTCTGACAATCTGGGAGCCCCTCCTTCCTCCCCACACCTGTCCCATTCATCCCACACCACTGCTCACCAATCTCCAATTGCGTTTCATCCTTTAAGAAACGAGAGACAAGTCACCTTCTCTATCTCCTAAGTCCCACAGTAGCCCTGCCTCTTCTCTCCTCAACACCCTGAAAGCATTGTTGAGCACTTCTAGGACCTGAACTCACTCATGTATCTGTGCCACCCTCCTTTGAGGGTGACCCTTCCAAAGTAAGGCCATTCTCCAATATCCCTAGCATTTTGCAGTACTTGGCAGAAAATAAGTATTAAAAATATCTGAATGAACAACTGAAGTATGAGACTTTGTTTCTCAAATTCATCACAGTTGACATTTTTCACTATTTAGCTGACTTTCACTCAACACTGGAAATGCAGCAAAAACAAAAGCAGAAGCTTTTAAGCAAATTATTTTAGCACTTACCACTCCATCTATTGCCATGTAGAGAAGGCGTCTTGGTCTTACAATATTGAAAAGTCTGTCAATGTATTCAAAAATTGCAACCATCATTTCATCTTCGTTTTTTGGTGCTGGCCTATAATGACAAGCAAACAATGTACTATACTATAGTACTTCACTTGTGACTTGTGATAGCGGTGACAGAAATGAGTTACATACTTATCTTCAGGATGAGTACAGGGATGGATGATCCCATTCATATCCAAATACAGATTATCAAACTCCACATCATTTGGGTTAGGTTTACTGGCATCAACTGGAACCTTTACACCATTGCATTCTTTTGGCTACGAGGAAGTGATAATTAATAGTAATGTAATTGTTCAGATCTAAAAATGACAGATTCTAGGCTCAATATGAACCTGATTCATTTCTGGAGATAAACCACTTAAAATAACTTATTAAAACACTTTCATTTTTACTCCTTAAAGCAAAATGAAACATTTTATCTGTAGAAAGTAAACAGCTTCTAACAAGTTAATTTTGACAACAGGGGAGATTTTTATTAAATTCTCAAATTCAATTGTCCAAGTGACAGATCACCGGAACCATTTTAGAATTTATTACCTTCACCAGCCACATCAGTAAGTCCTGTCAATTTTTTTATTGGTACATGTTTGCCAAACATAATGATCAAAGTCCTGTCAATTGAATCTGAGAAATCTACTTGTTCTTCCACTCCTATTGCGATCATGTACCCATCTCACCTGAGAGGTCCCAGCATCCCTATGGGCCAACTCACTAGTAGATTCATTTCCAGAGCGCCCTTCACCCTCTCCAAGCTCCTTTTCTGATGTGCACTGTGTGATATGTCTGTGGTGGAATCTTGCCTGACACCCTCTAGGGATTCCCAGAGTGGTGGGTGCTGACCAATGGGCCTAGCCTCACCTTCAGTCTGGCCACAGCAGTGGCCACAAACATTCTCTCACCTCTCAAGGCCTTGTATAACGAATCTCCTTCAAAAAGGACTTCTTCCCTACCAACACTCAGTTGCTGAAATCTTCCTAAGTTTTCAGTATTTAAATAGATCAAATGTCACTCACTTCCCAATTCTTGTACACACCTCCCAAGAAATTAACTGCTCTTCCCCACTGCACTAAGAATTGTGCTCATTCTCTTGTAGCATTTCCATAGTTTTATAATTAACTTGTCAATCTAACCCAACTACACTGTGAGTTCTTGGGAAAGTAAAGGTATGTACTCACTTCTAAGCCACTCAATTATATTTTTATAAATTACAGTACCTTTCTGATTTTCTTCCAGGGCCGCAACAAAACATTAAGAACATGAGATCCAATTTTTGTTATTAAAATTCACTTTAAAAATAATGGTTCCCACTGGGGATTTAGCTCAGTGCCATAAGCACCTGCCTTGCAAGTGCACAGTCATGAGTTCGATCTCCAGTAATAAAATAATAATAATGGTTTCCCAAACATACAAAGCAGTAACAAAAACACTGCAAACCACTTAAAAGTCCATCATGTACATGCTGCATCATAAATGAACCTCAAAATATTATGTTAAGTGAAAGAAACCAGTCACAAGAGAAAATATACTACAAAATCACATTTATAGGAAAAGTCTAGAAGAGATAAATCTATAGAGTACTTTGATGGCTGTTTACAGCTGAGTGAAGGAAGGGTAAGGGAGAAGAGAAGTGACTGCTGATGGGTACAGTGGTGCTCTGGGGAAGGATAAGAGCACTGTAAAATTAGATAATAGCAGTGACTATGCAGCTCACCAAATACAGAGAAAAACACAGAATTGTACACTCAATGAATTTCATGATACTGTACATAAATTATACCTCAATAAAGTGGGTTTTTAGCATAAAAACCAAAGGTAAGCTTAATTGGGAGTGGGGAGTCTGTTGAGAAGAAAATGATTTATAAACTGTGGTATGTCCAAACAGCAGATAGCCAAACACCATGAGATTAGAGGAACGAGAAATGGATGGTCACAACTACACTGCTGAACCAGAAAACCAATAGCAGAAGAACACAGAGGACAGTACCTGTCAGCAGCCACAAAGCCAACAACACTGGATGCTGCTCAGAAGCAAAGGACACAGAAAAGCAAAGGGTGATGAATGGCATCAGAAGGGTCGTCTCTGAGATGGAAGAAGGGCACAGAACTGGGCTTCTGTTTGTTCTGTTACTGGAGGGAAAGGATAGGAAAAGGGATTTAAGACAGAGAGGAAGCTGTTAGATGGTGTTCTGTACATACATGGTGGGAACCAGCCAAGGGCCTTCCAGTAATGAGCTGGTAAAAGGCAAGGAAATCAGGCCCATCCTTGCAGGTCTATGGAAGAAGATACCTTGATGACCTCCAAGCAAAGCTAAACTCTCTTTAGTTAACAGACTCTGTCTATTTAACCTACACACCACTTGATCCATGTCTCCCTTTCTTCTCTATACCAAGCAGCCACCACACTCAGGAAAATGAAGGCTCAGTCCTCCTGCTTCCCAAACATCAAGGGTATCTTCCACTCAGCTACATAATCTTAGGTGCAAATTCAGTCCACACGTGCATAATAAAAGCAACCACAAACAACATGTACGTGAGTGGGTGTGATTGTGTTAAAGATAAAAACAAGTCACTGCAGGCTAACTTCTCCCCTCAGCCCTGGCACAGAACCAGGCATATTAATACTGAATACTGAGTATAGTTGCAGAATTTCTAGCTCCATCACCTAGAAAAAAAAAAAAAAAACACAGTATGACAAAGGTGGTAGAGGAAGGTCCTAATGCTAAGAAATGAGGTCCAGAAATTCCCACTAGGAAAACAGAACATATTTTCTCCCCAAGAGTTGGTAGACATTCAACACATCATGTATATTTAAGAGTTCCTTTGTTCAAGAGTCTGGTGCTAAACGAAGGAACTCCTTTCTCAAAAGCCTTGTCCAATGCAACACCAGTGGTTTTTTTCTGTTAGATTGAAGTGAAATCCTTAATCAAAGGGTAGTTAAACTAAAACCTGCTCTGAACCCTAAAACCAATTTATTTCCCACCTTATATCCTCCTCATGATTTCCCACTGGATCAATATTGCCTAAGTGACTAGACCTGTAATCTTACTGTTTGACCATAATTCTGTCTCCCTTATATCTACCTTGTGATTTTGCTCTGTAAAGCTTCCCCTGAGAAGTAGAATCCTGAGTGACCCACTTTCCATGTCCCCTTCAGTCTCTCTTAGAAGCTTTCTTTCCCTCACTAAATAGTTCCTGTTATTTACCTCCACTGCTTCTAGAATTCACTCTTCCAAAGAGGGGTAAAGAGTAGTGAAACGGTATGGGTCAACTAGCCACACACATAAGCATCAAGTCGGACCCCTACCTCATACCATATGTAAAGCAGCATGTACCTAATTTTAAGAGCTGACAGTGTAAAACTCTTAGATGAAAATACAGAAATCTTGGTGACCCTGGATTTAGCAACAGATTCTTAACATATGCCACCAGAAGCATAAAACCATAGAAAGAGGAAGAACATATAGACCGGAGCTCATCAAAATTTGAAACTTTTATTTTTCAAAATATATCATCAATAAAGTAGAAAGACAACATACAGAATAGGGAAAAAAAAACTTGCAATTCATATATCTAATATGGATGTTACAGCCATAATGCACATACACATAGGCATTTTCTCCTTTCCTTCCCACTGCTGTTTGTTTGTTTGGTTTTGACAGGGCTTTGTTATGTTGTCCAGGTTACTTTAGAACTCCTGAACCTCTGGGCTCATGCAATCCTTCTGCCTCAGTCTCCCACAGATTGAGACAACCAATGACAGGACAACCTTATTTACAAAGAGACAAAACAAAAAAAACCTGAAATGGACATAAGCACATGTAGCACAGCACCACAGTGGGATATCTATTTCATGCATCAGCTCGGAATAAATGCATCAGACAGGAGTATGAGCAAGTACAAGATAGTTCTCTGGGTGCTCTCAGACCAACATAGCTCATTACTCCCTTTCCAGCCTGCAGTTCTCAAAAACAACTGTAGAATGCACTGGGATTGCAACCCTGAAAGAGGCAGGAGCTACCTGAAACTGTCCAAGCCTTGTCCCAGTCTCTGGAACCTTCACATACTGCTGGTGGGAATGTTAAAATGGTGTGGCCACTTTGGAAAATAGTTTGGAAGTTCTTCAAATATTTAAACATGGTGTTACCACGTAACTCAGCAATGCCACTCTTAAATGTATAAACATGAAAAATGAAAACATGTCCACACTTAAGAGTCCATATTTTAAACTATGTATATCCAGAACACAAGTTACTGTACTCACTACCTATCAAAGAAGAACTATTTCAAATTAATAACCTGGACGTGAAAAGCAGATAAACCAAATGTGGGCAAGGGGCCAGTCTTCTGCCAAAACCTTTCTGTCTGTCCTGATGAATGGGTAAAGGTGTGGGGGGTTTTTGTACAATAGAATAGTACTCAGCCATGAAGAAGGATAAATGAAATATTTCTAGGAAAATGGATACACCTTGAGACTATACTCTTAAGTGAAATAAATCAGTTACATTTGCATAAATATCAAATTGTCTCTCGGATGTGAAAACTAAAAGCTTAAGTATACGAAATATGTAATAAATATTGTACAAGGGAAGGGGACCTAGGGAAGAGAGAGGGAAAGGAAAGAAGGACAAAAAAGAAAATGTGAAAAGGATAAAATAGAAACAAAGCTTTCGCAAATAAGGAGGGGCACAGGGACTGAAGGGAGGGTAACGGAATAAGAAAAAGGACCGATGAAAATACCTTATGCACCAGTACAAATTCCCTATGATGAATGTGATCATTATGTGTATCTAAAATGTAACAAAGTATTAAAAAAACAAAGCAGCTATACCCACAGTGAACATAATAAAGAGATAATTAAAATAAGAACTCAAAGAAGTAGAAGAAGCCAAACCACACCTTTCCAAGAGCCAGGGGCAGCTGTCACCAGGGAAGAGAATCAAGAAGCCAAACCACGCCTTCCATTGAGCCAGCCTGTGGGCAGGCTGGGAGACAAAAGAGCAACCACACGGCCCCCATGCCCAGTAAGCAATGAGCTGATTCAGAGGAAGTCAGGCTGAGATGATAGCAACTCAAGTAAAAAAATAACAATGCTTGCTGGTAATTCCTTGACTGACTTCACAGGCCTAAAGTTGGTAGACGGGGCATCTATTTTGAGGAAAACAATATGCAATATAGCAAATGTGGGGGATTTCTTTCTTTTTTTTTTTTTAGCTTTTCACATACATTTATTTTTCTTTATTTAAAGAGAAAAAAAGATGTAAAGGGTAGAGATAATACAGAATTTTTTAAAAAAACATAAACAGTAAGAAATCACTAGTTGATAAATTACATATTGTCCTCTTAGAAATAGTTGTTCAACTTACAAAATCAAAGCATACAAAGTAGATATTCAAACAGTGAGACTGTAAACAGCTACGCATACATGAGTCTCTACATGTATTTCTATAAACTTAAAGCTTTAAAATCTTACTGAGATAAAGTAAATAATACCTAAATAAATATCACGTCTGAGGATTTGAAGATTCTTTTTTTTTTTAATTTAAAGAGAAACAAAAGCACGTAAACGGTAGAGGTAATACAGAATTCAAAAAAAAGATAAACAATAAGAAATCACTAGTTAATAAATTACATATTGTCCTCTTAGAAATAGTTGTTCAAGTTACAAAATTAAAGCATATAAAGTAGATAATCAAACAGTGAGAGTGTAAACAGCTACGCATGCATGAATCTCTGCATGTATTTCTACACTTTCTGTATTAGAGGAAAGAACAAAACTTAGCAAGACAAAACAAAACAAATTCCTATAAAAACATGAAACCAAAAAGTCGTATAAAACCACAGTACAAGGTGATCTACAATGATTACTGTGTTGTTTCTTATTATCTTCAATAGAATGTCTATATCATCAGGCATAATTGAATACAGCAGTATAACTGAGTATAGCAGTAAATAACAATAGTAGTAAAAATAAAAATAAAACATTGTAGACAGTATAAAACTTCAAAGGCAGATAATAATCAAAACATAGTGGATATTCTAGTGGATCTTATCATCTTAAGTGCAGTTGCCTATACTCTCAGACTTGATACTATTAATTATAACAGCTTTGAATAAAATCTATCAATACAAAACCGCGATCCAACAAACCAGATTTGATTACGATCAATCATGGTAAAACAGTGTAGGTTTTACAGAGCTTTAGATTAAGTTAATAGGAAATTAAGGATGATTGCCATACTATATCCTATTATTTTCGGGATTACTGTCTGTGCCCTCAAATCTAGTACAGGTAGAATGACTGGAACAGAATACATCTAAGCAGAGTAGTGTGAGTAATGTGGGTTTTAAATCCTGGTGTACTATTAACAATATAGCATATCAAGGCCATCTATGTTAGAGTTTCTAGTTATCCTTCTCTGCCTCATTTCTGCCATGCTATTTTCCTGCCTTTGTCTGTCTACTTTTCTCCTTCATTCTACTGCCTGCCCCACTCATTGAGGCCTTTCTGCCACTGTTCCTAAAATCCTGGTATTTTTTTTCTCTCTCTCTCTAGAATGTCCTTCAGCATTCTCTGTAGGGTTGGATTGGTGGTCACAAACTTGCCCAGTTCCTCTTTGTCATGGAAGCATCTTGTTTCTCCATCAACTTCTAGTGATAGTTTTGCAGGGTACATCAATCTGGGCTGGAGGTTATTCTCTTTCAGGGCTTTGAATACTTCACTCCAAGCTCCTCTTGATCTGATGGTCTGTGTCGAGAAGTCAGCTGTGATTCTGATGGGCTTACCTTTATAGGTAATCTGTTTCTTTTCTCTGATGGCTTTTAATATTCTTTTTTTATATTGAATTTCTGGCATCTTGATTATTATATGTCTGGGTGTAGATCTGTTTTGGTTGTAGGTGGCTGGGGTTCAGTATGCCTCACACAACTGAATGTCATTTTCTTTTCCCATGCTTGGGAAGTTTTCCTTAATTATTTCCATGACTAGCCTTTGTAATTCACCTGTATGTATTCCTGCTGCTTCTTCACATTTCTTAAATTGTAGATTCTCTTGTCATCTTCTAGCCTTTGTATTGTTACTGCCTGTTTCTTTGTTATTTTTAAGAGATCTTTCCTTTGATCATCACACACTGCTAACTTGTCTTCAAGTTTTGATAGTCTATCCTTAGTTTCTTTTAAGGAGTTTTGCCAGCTTTCAATGGAGTTTTTAATTTCCTGATAGTCTCTTTGAATCTGCTTCATGTATTCTATATTTTCTTTATATTCTTTATCGAATGTTTCCCTCCTTTTTTTGTGTGTTCCTCCCTTCTTCTGTCTGTATCATCCTGAGAGATGCTTCCTGAGAGCATTTCTTTTATTACTTTACTCATATCCTGCTTTACCTGATTTAATACTTCAGTTCTGAGCTTGTTTACAAGGTCCCGAAGATCTCTCTTAATGTCCATTGAAGCCATGTCTGATGTTGTGTGTTTACTGCCCTCAGTCTCCCTTGTTTTTCCTTCTCCTGGTTCAGTGTTCTCAGGGTTCTGGGCTGGGGGCCTCCTCCTGCCTCTCTCTCCTGTCATGGCCTTGGCTTTCACCACACAGGTTACAGTGTAGGTCCCAGTCCCCTTCCCTGTTGGTCATGGTTCCTCCAAAGCACGCTGGTGAGGGATCTCTGCCCTCTCCTGCCTGCCCCTCCCCACCGGGCCAACCAAACTTCAGGGGCCTTTCACCCAGTTAGTGCTTGCTAGGCACAGGGAATCGATTTGAGAAGGCTCATTGGATCCAGGGGCACAACCCAGTCCAAGCAAATCCCATGAATCTGCTCTGGGGATGGAGCAACCAACTGAAGTCACTGTCACTCCCAGTTCAGGCTCCTCCTGCCCGATTCCAACATGTTGCCCATTTGGTCGCACCCTCCCCATGTGGGTGGGGGGGCGGTGTCTCATTCCCAGCACTGACCATGGATTAATGAAGGTCCCTTCGCTGGCTCTGCTCTCCGTTGGGCTCACCAACCCCCGACTTCAGTGCTGCTGTGCTTCCTGTGAGTGGCAGGAATGAGTTTGGGCGGCTCTGCCGGCCAGTGCGGATTCAAGCTGGTGCACACTTGGCGGGTCACTGTGAAAATGCTGTGTCCCGTAATTTTCAGCTGTTTCAGCTATAGTCCTGAAGTATTTGATGAGCTTTTTTATGTTTTAATTTCTTCCTGTGTCAAGAGGATCCATCTCCTTCTGTCTGGGTTTCTCCAGGGTGTTTTATTCTGGCGTATGAGTTGTTTCTCCCAGAAGGCTTTGTATTTTGTTGCTCACTGATCAGCCATCTTCTCAATGTGGGTGATTTCTTTCTGTCTTGTTTTTGAAATTCTATGTTTTGTCCCATTTTACTGTTTTGTTTTATTCCTGTGCCTGGTAACCTGACCAACTATTTTGAAGATAACAAAATGCAAAATATGCAATATAACAACCATCATTAAATTCCTATCATCTTATTTTGAAAACCTATATAGCTATTGTTGTTTTGTTGTTACTGTTTTTTTTTTTTTTTTTTTTTTTTTTTTTTTTTTTTTTTTTGTTTTTTTTCATCTTTATTTTTCTGGGCTTTTTTTTTTTTCTTTTTAAAAAAAAAGAATCAAAAAAGTAGGAAATCGAAAAATAAAGAAAAATCAATGAAATCAACAGCTTGAGGAGTTTAGGGTAGGCTGATAATGGAACAAATGAGAGAAGACAAAATTACTAGTATCAAGAATGATAGACGACAGCATTATAGGTTTTAGTAAAAAGATAAGTAAATACTAAGTACAACATTATGTAAATAAGTCCGAGTAAGATAAAACAGACAAAATTCTCAAAATATAAAAATTACAAAAGCTCATCCAAGAAACAATAACTAATCTGAATAGTTGAACATCTAAAGAAATTGAATTCATACTTAAAAATCTTCCCACAAAACCCCAGTCCTAATACTTTCAGCAGTGATTTCTAAATATTTAAGAAGGGCTGGAGGTTTAGCTCAGCGGCACAAGCGCCTGCCTAGCAAGAATGAGGTCATGAGTTTGATCCCTGGTTCCCAAAAATTAAAAATAAATATTTATTTTTTAAATAAATACTTTTTTTTTTTTTTTGGTACTGGGGATCGATTGAACTCACGACCTTATGCTTGCAGGGTAGGCACTTATGCTGCTGAGCTAAATCCCCAGCCCTTAAATAAATATTTAAAGAAGCAACAATATCAATTCTACACAAAATCTTCTAGAAAACTGAATAGGGGATCCACTGTAATTCCACTGGAGGCCAATACTACTTTAGTATCAAAACTACACAAAGAGAGTACAAAAATATAACAAACATACCTTTTGTGAACAAAGACATGAAACTTCTCAGGAAAACTTAAGTGCACCTGAGAGTTCCATCTACATACCCAACAATGCATAAAAATAACACAATACAACCCAATGGGGTTTACCTTGCCAAGGAATGCAAGGTAGGTTTAACATTTAAAAATTAATGTACTTCATCATATTGAAAGACTAAACATAAGAAATGTAAGATAAACTATGACTACAAAACTTCTCTAAGAAAACCTAAGAGAAGAATTTAGTGAACTTGGCTTTGGCAAAGATTTCTTAAATACAATACAAAGAGTAGAAATGTGAAAAAAAGTTAATATGGCATATAGCATCACAATTTAAATATTAATACAGTGCTAAGATGTGAAAATGCAAACTACAGACTATGAGAAAATACAAAGGACACAGCAACCTAAGGAAGTCTACTGAGAATGCACAACATAGTAAACTCTACAAACAGTAATAAGACAACCCTATTTAAAAATAGGCCAGGCATGGTGGCACATGCCTATAATCCCAACAAAGGGCTGAGGCAGGAGGTTCACCATGAGTTTGAGACCAGCCTGAGTTACAAAGTGAGTTCATAGCCAGCCTGAACTGCATCATGAGACCTGTCTCAAAAAGACCAAAAAAAAAAAAAAAAAGTCTGAACAGACCCCACAGTCAAGAAGATGCATGAAAGACAAATAAGTACTTGAACTGGAAGCTCAATAACATAAACCACTATAAAATGGCACTACAATAGAATCTCTAAAACTTGAAATGAAGCAAACCAAGTGTTGGCAAGGAAGCAAAGCAATCCCAACTCTCAGATGGAGTGCACATCAATAGAAAGGGGCACAACCAATCTGGAAAAATAAGTTTTCTTTCTAAATAATCACATACCTACCACACAATCCAATTATTTCACCAGTAACATTTTCCCTTAAAGAAACAGAAGCATATAGTCACACAAAGACTTGCACACAGATGTTCACAGGTTTTTTGTAACAGCACAAAAGTTGAAATGATCCAAATGTTCATCAAGAAAATAAACAAAATGCAGTATGCCCACAATGCAGAATAGTATTCAAAAATAAACTACTGATACTCATAACAACATAAATAAATCTCAAAATAATAATACTACATGCAAGTCAGCCAGGTTAAAAAGGTATATGGTGTATAATGCACTTAACACAAAATTCTAGAAAATGAACATTTATCATTAGGGTCAGAAAGCAAATAGTAGTTAATAAAAGATGGGACAATTACAAAGGGGCAGAAGGAGTATTTTAGAGGTGATGCTTGCTTGCCTTTCCTGGCTTCAAGACACATTGTATTAAATTATATATTCTATATTTCACATTGCATTATGTGTACCTCATTAAAGCTGCAAAAAAAGGGAAAAATTAGGAAAGGGTAAAGAGCTAGGGAATGAGAGAGGAAAAAAGAAAAAGAAAAAAAAATCAATTAATCTACAAAGACCAATATCCAAAGTTTGGAAAGCAAAAAAAATAAATAAGGTCAAGAAATAAAGATTATTCGTTAAAACTAGAACACACTAGAGTTCAGATTTCTAATCAAAACAAATTCAAATTTAAAAATGAAACCTACACCTGCGTACATAATGAAAATAAATAAAACTGAAAGAAAATCTGAACAACACAAAAGGAATGAAAGTGAAAGCATTAAAATTTTAAAATCAAAGCTTTCTTGGTTTCCAAGCATTTACTGGCCCTAGCATTTACTATTAACAGTGATCTTTGATGTGTTACTCCACTCTTCTATTTGTTTTTTGATCAGTAATAACAAGTAATACTAATCATGTGGGTGGTAGGAGACTAACCAGTTAACATCCGTAAAGTGCTTAGCATATAGTAAATGTTAAGAATTGGTTAAATAAAAAACACATTAACATTGGACTTGTCATCAACAATACTAGGTAATTAAAGAACAATGCTTTCAACGTTTTGTGGGAAAGTAACTTTGAGACTTGAACTTTGTATTAGTCTAGGGATCTTTCATGTATATGGAGATGTGTAATGGAGATATTTTGGGGCCTACAATGACAGAAAACTCACATCCCACAAAGACATTTCTTATGAAGTCAACTGAGAATAAAAACCAAGGAAAGACTCAGTCAAGAAAAACAATGACCCCCCCTAAACGGTACCTTCCACTGAAAATCTCATGGAGCAGCTTTCCAGCAGGCCCACACAATAACCAGGCGTGACTATAGCAGAAATAAGGGCGACTCCAAGGAGGAGTCTCCAAGAAGAAAACAAACTTAACAGAATGCCTGATAAAACTGCTTGCCTAGAGAAAAGTGAAAGTGGAAAAAGGAAAAGCAGCAGCATAAAAACATAACACGAATCTGTATCATGGCAGATCAACAACATTATTTGATTTCTTAGCTTTTAGAAACAGACTTGTACAATAGTATCCAACAATTCTGGATACTAGCAATGACAAAGTACCGCAGGCAAAAGTGAGGTGAAGGGTAAGGCCGGCAGAGGCAGAAAAGCTAACACCAACGTCAAAAACCCAGAGAGTCCAAGGGCACTTCACAAAGTTGATAAAGTTTTTAAAAAGCATTACTTAAAGTTACAAAATTAACCGATGGAAGAAATAAAAACGATGACTTACTGCCTAAGGATGAGGGGAGGAATGAATAAAAGGCTAACTGTTCTATTACAGCGAGAATTAGGGCTAAAACTGATAAATCAAGTGTAAGCACATTTAGAGATGGAGCCAAAATAGTTAAAAGTGGCTGTCTCTGGGTAGAAGAAACAGTTTGGGAAAGGGTGGACCAAAGAACTACTGCTTTTTATTTGCTTAGCACTATGATAATGTAAAGTCTGATTTTACAAACAAATTGCCCTTATTAACAACTTCTTTCATGAGAGAAACAAGACGTCACTCAAACATGACTATGGACTTGAAATTAAAAATCAAGATCTTTGCCATTTAAGCAAAAAAAACAAAAAAAAAAAAAAAAAACTCCACAGCAACTGGTGGATACTGACTTCAAAAACCGAGGACAGAAGGGGACATGTGTGTCCCGAACTTTCCCAACTCAGAAATTCTAAGCGCTCACCACCGAACTCTGGGTTATGGAAATGATAAAACTCAAGAATGGCCAAACGTCCTCCTACATTTTAGCAAACTAACAAAAGCGTCTTCTTTGACTATACCCTGAAAATGTTAACTGCCTAGCAGTCGGGACACAAAGAAGAGGGCACTTATCAGACCTCCGTGAGGTCGCAGCCCTCTCCAACCTGCTGCTTTCTGATCAAAATTTGACAACAACAACAACAGGTCTCACTCCAATAATAAGCAACAGAAAAGCTCGCCGCCAGGCACGGCTTTACAAGTGGAAGAAAAGCACATTCGGCACCGCGAACCACCCGGCACCGCAGACACCGCTACGGCGGCTTCCCGGGCTCCGATTCCTCAGTGAGCCAGAGTACGCGGTCCGGGCGGACACAAAGCGTGGGCGGGGCCTGAGGGGCCGCGCAGCGCGGGACGGAGAGGACCGCCCAGTCCTCTCCCCGCGGCACCGCACCGCCCACACGCCCCAGCCCGGGACCCCAGCCGCGTCCCCCGGGGGGCGGGAAGGCCGCAGCTCTGGCGCGGCTCCCCGCGGCCGGGCGTCGGGACCGAGGCCGAGGCCTACACACGGTGGGCCTGGGTTCCAGCAGGGCGACGGCCCAGCGCCTCCTCACCTTCTCTTCCACGCAGTTGACAATGATGGACGGGTACTTGCGGCTGAGCCAGCGGAAGAACGCCGGGACTCCCATAGCCACAGAGGCAGCGGCCCGGCCGGCAAGCCGTGTAACCAGAGAGACCGGCAGGAGCGGCAGCCGCGGGCACCGGCACTTCCGCCCACGTGCGCGTCGCGGCAGGAAGTGACGGCACGCGCCGCCGCAGGGGACGCCGGGGTGGGCCCTGCCAGGTGAGCCGCGGTGGTAAACGCGGAGCCCTTCGGTGTTACCTACTGGGTATCTCTCCGCTGTTGCGACCTCCGGGTGCGGGCGGGCTCGTCTCCCACCGGGATCCCACCTCCGGGTTGCCGCACCCCGCGGACCCCGGGAGAATCCCCTTGCCTTTTGGGTCAGTTTGGGAAAACGAAGCTTATTTTACTCCCCCCCACTCACCTTAATAGTTATCGAACCGTCCGAGGCCCCGCGTTAGTTCCATTTCCTGATTTCTCAGGGTTCGGTGCCACAGTCCGAACCAGGACTGTGAGACGGAGCATTTTAAAGTAACTTACAATAACGACTGTTTGCGTAAATTAACTCAATTACAGAATGTAGCCAGCAGTTAGCATCCAGTACAAACTTCAGCTGCACTTAACGTGAATTTAAAAATTGCTAAATTTATGTATAATTTTATTGACCTCAGAATGTTCTAAGACATTGACCAAAGGATTCTAATACTTATCGTTTGAGCCCTCTGAGGCACCGTTGTCATCCCCTGGTAACCTGTGTGGTAATGGGTAGGAAAGTCAACCTTGCAAAGGGGCTAAGTCATTTGCTTTTTCACAGTGTATGTTTCAGTTCAAGCAAAAATCATTTAATCTCCTGTCCTTGGACTAACATGATACTTTTATCCTTTGTTTCTGATGGCATCAAATGCAATATATACAGAGAGAGAGGAGGAGGGGATCAGGAAGAGGTAGCATTTATAGCCATTTGCTGGGGCCAGGAAGACTCAGTCTCTCTCCTGAATCCCCTCTGGACTTTACAAATCACACTCAATCCTAAAGGCTCATTTCAAGAGGTCTCTAGGAAAGTGCTTCTCCTCTGCTACCAGACAACAATATTCATTGCCCCCTCTGTGGCCTGATGACGTGTGTGTCTGTGTGTGTGTGTATGACACTGGGAATTGAACTCAAGTCCTCAAGCTGCATAAATTAATGCAAACTCATCTTTATTGTGCCACTTAGCTACTTCTCAGCCCCTCTTTTTATTCTTTAAAAAACTGTTAAGACAGTCCTGCCAAATGTAGAATTTAGTGATGTGATTACCTCGTGGTTTACTTAAGGATAGTTAAAACTTTGGAGTATTTTGTCTGTGGTGAAATTTCACATTTTACCTGGAAATGGCCTTGTTCCTCAAGTACTTGGTTTCCTGAGGAGGTACAGTCTTTTTTATAGGAACACTCGTTATAATTGATACAGACATAAGCAGCTGACCAAGGTGAGCCATTCAGATTTGTGCCCAGAATTTTTGATCTTTGAACCATAAAGAATGTAAGACAGCTCCTCCCACATAGTCACATGCTATAAGATAATCAGGACTTCTTGCCAGTCTACAATGAGAGAAACAGGTTCAAGTTCCTTGTCCAGGTAGACTTTAAGTTCCAGCTCAGTCCTTCCCTTCCTACAGTTTTGTTGGTAATCTTGTCCTCTGAGTCAGTGAACTAAAAAAATCTTTTGCACTATACCTAAGCAGGTTTAGTCTAAGTTCCTATTCCTTGCAAAGGAAAGAGTCTAAAGAAACAGGCAACAAAATTTGAGATGTGCACGGCTAACTTGCCTAGATGCTGAAATTGCTTTGCATGAAAGAAATACAAAACCTGGAAGTTTTGGAACTGAGAAAAGGAGAGTGAAAGGTAGAGATGAGTGTCTGAAAGGTAGTAGGAGGATGTAGACTAAGCTGAATGTGTCCTGTCAAATTCAGGCTTGGTGTAGGCTTTTCTTCTTATAAAAATCAGAGAATGAGTCTCAGATTGGGATCACCCTGATCCATTGCACAGGACTGGGAAACAGCAGAGATCAAGTAGGAGAAGATGAGAATTTGAGTGTAAGAAATGAACATTAGTAGTGAACTAGACCTTGGACTTCTGTAGGCTGAGAATCCACCTGACATCTGGATTACATTAATGTGAAGATAATAAAAAATATATGTATATACAAATCAATATTTATAAACATTCATAAATTCATTTTAAGCCCATTAACATGATAATTATTGTAAAAATTATGTTGTCTACTATTGATTTTGGATTATCAGTTGCTTTTTTCCCTCTTGATCCTTACAAAGTTCATTGTGACTATTTTGATGCATTTAAAATAATAGTGACATTAATTTCATGCCAACTTTACTGAACCACAGTATACTCAGATATTCAGTTAAAAATTATTCTGGATGTTTTTAGAGAGTCATTTTTGGATGAGATTAACATTTTTATTAGTAGAGAAAAACAGATTGCTTTCCATAATGTGAGTGGGCCTCTTCCAATTGGTTGAAGGCCTCAGTAGAACAAATAGACCAGCTCTCAAAAGAGAAAGAATTCTCTGGACTATGTATTGCCCCAGGTTTCACCTCCACTACTAGTTTTGTGAGTCTTGAACCTGTCATCCAGCACTGCAGATTTGGATTTGCTAGCTGTGTAGTCACTTGTGCCAGATCATCAACCTCTGCAGGCAGAGAGATTCCTATTGATTCTGTTACTCTGGAGAATCCTAATACAGTAGTTTTGTTTACATGTGAGTTTGTTTTGTGCATTTTGCTGTTTCATATCAGACAAATCTGGAAATAACACTCTAGATTAAAATCGAATAGAGATTTTTAGTTTTCTTCTTAATGCAACTTTTTAAAATGTAGGATTTAGAAATTAAAATACTTTGCTGGTGAAAAGCTGCTAAATCAAGATTTATGAAGTTATGCAAAGAAGGTTAAGACTTTTTACAGGGACAGATGCCGGAATCAATGAAAAACAAATCCCCAAAGAGAGCCACATACCCACATTTGTATTGAACACTTAAAAAACAATAGGTGTTGTACTATAGAGAATTGGAGAAGGGACATTTAAAAAAATAATTGCACTAGAATAATTTCTTGTCTAAATGGAAAAAAATGAAAGTGAGTATCATCTCTAAAACTTTTAGAAAAAAAATGCCAGTTGAATCATAGTCCTCCTTATGAAAGGCAGAATTATAAATCTGTTAAACATAATATAGGAATATAGCTTTAAGAAGCTGTGGATAAGAGAGATATAAGAAGCTCTGGCCATAAAGAGAAAGGCCGATGAAATGTTACACTACCATTAAGAGCTCTAGCTCACAAAACGATAAAGACAATAAAAAGACCAACAACAGAGTTATGAATAATATTTGCAACATACAGCAAGAGAGAACTTATATACAAAATAATTAAGGAACTCTTAAAACTCAGAATAAAAAACCCAACAAAAATAGACTAGGCTTATACAGTGATAAATCCTTAGCCAAAGAGGAAATCCAGATGACCAATACATGAAAAGGTACGCAAGCTGAGAGGAAATCCAACAATTGCAAATTAAAGTCACACATCCAGCAGATCGGCAAAACTTAGACAGCTATACCAAGTGTGGGTGAAGAGACGAAGCAACAAGAACTTTCATGCTGCTGTTGCTGGGAGTACAAACTGATAACCTCTCTTAGAAACATTTGATGTCATCTACTAAGATTAAGGAGATGCTTTTCTACCTGGCCTTTTATGCTTTTTATGCCTGGAGAAGCCACACCTTGATTACCACAGTCCACTTCAGAGATTTGGGGCAGTTTAATTGAGCAATATCTTAGTTTTCCAAACACCAGAGGTGGCTGGAAACTTTCTAAGATAATGTCTGTCTTCCTCCTCCCTTTCTTGTGTTTCCTGCTCATCCCCACTGTGCACTGTGCACACTGCTTGTGCTCCAGTTGCCTTGTCACCAGTTCATACTGTCATCCTCTCTTCCCCTCTCCCAGCACAAGCCCAAACTGCCTTTTGCCCACTCCTCTTCCATATGGCTTCACGTTAGCTCAGCTTCAGTCTGTGAACACTCTCTCCTCTCATGTTCCTCTCATGGGTCAGGATGAGATGGGTTTTGCTGCAGTAGCAAGTAATGCCCTTGGTTCCTTTGGCTCAACACGTGACCACTGTAGTCACTGCCAGAGGGGAAGACAGGAGTGTGATCATTATGTATATCTAAAATTTACCAATAAAATCTAATTTAAAAAGAAAGTCAGGGCAGGAAGGCTGTACTCCATGGTTTCAAGGGCCAGGCATGGTGCAGAATTTCAGTACTTTCACTCATGTATGCCTGGCCCAGCCCTGTCACATCGCCCTGCCCAGTTGTAGAGAGACTGGGAAACCATCTTCCTGGTGCCCAAGAACAGAAAAAAGAATATAAGCTTGGCAGGCACATAGCATTGCTTCTGTCACCCTCAATTAGCTGCCAATCACACTACTAAATAGCCATTGAAGAGCCAGTCTCTGCTGTGTATCTTGGGCACCACAAGAAAAAGCCATTGCCCTCAAAGAGTCCACTGTCTGTAGCAAGGCCAAGATACAACCACCAAACATGAAACATCAAGACTTACATAATGGTTTGACCAATAATAAGCTGCCCGCCACAGTACCTGATCAAAATTCCAGATGAATTTCATGGGCAGGAATTGGTAAGGTGTTTAGAAAAAGTAGCGATCTTGTCATGTAATGGAATCATCACAGATGACAGCGAGAAGGTAAGATGACACCGAGGCTTGAGATATTAAGTTTTGGTTGGTAATGAGGCATAGAGGAGTCATTAAATTCCTTGAGGCAGGAATGTAACTTTTGTCTTAGGTAGGCGTCCAGGAGACCCTCAGTAAATACTTCCATTGAATTCTTGGAGCGGTCATTCTCAAAGTGTGTACCAGAGACTCAGGGATCCAGAAGACCAAACTTATTTTTGTCACGTCAGGCTGTTGTTTACTGTTTTCTGTCCAAAGATGGGGAGAGGCTCGGGCAACACAGCCTTGCAGCAGTGGCATCAGAAGCAGATGGATGGTCCACTCAGGGCGGAAAGAAGATCCGAAGCTACAACAGTGCCTGTAGCTAGCAAGCCTTTTCCTTTGGGGAAGCATCGTTACTTTATTACAATGTTTGTGATGTTACTATGTATTTCTAATTGTTCTTTTGAAGATTTTTTTTTGTTATTGTAAGTGAATCAATAAATTAGTTTTTAAACATTCTCTCAGGCTTGATTTCTTTTTCTTTATTTTAAATTTTTTTGTTTTAAAGAACAAGACAGAACAAAGCCAATCGAGACAATGCAGTGAAATTGGTACAGAACTTCACAGCAGGTTACCGGGATAACAGTAATAGGTACCACAGTATATCTCATTATCTTCACAATAGTTGTCCATTCAATCAGGTTTAGCAAAAGCAAACCAAAAATAGAACATTATAAACCAGTCCAAAGAGAATATTGAATAGAGCAAAACAATCATAACAAAACAAAACAGTGAAAACATTTGCCTTCAAACAGAAGATAGGAAATCCCCCCTATTTGCTATATTGTATACGGTCATCCTCCCAAGAGATGCTCAGACCTCTGCCCCCAATTGCTAACAGGGTGGGGTGGGGGGATGTTTGAGTCTCAGCCCATGCGCTGGTAGGCTCATGGGAGCCGCTGACTGGTTCTCTTCTGGCTCGCGCTGGGGCGCTTACCAAGAGGGCGGGCCAATTGCTTTTTTGGTCAGCTGTCTAAGTTCCACCATGGTCAGATCGTGGGAGCCACTCTCTCAGGCTTGATTTCTAACACAGCAAATAGCAATAGACCCAATCCACTTAAGTTCCTTGGGCTTCTCAATAATTTTTGAGTCCTGAGACCAAAAATTTTGAGAAGTTGTGTTTTAGAACATGAAACTGAAGATGGGAGCTCTAAGTTTCTGTTCCTGGAACTCATCCAAAGCAACCTTTTCAAATTCCTATGATTTTTATATCTCCAGACCTTGTCTCACTTGTTCATTGCTAAACCTAAAAATCCGTATCTTCACCACCAAGCATAATTCCAAGGTGCTGGTGAGTGCAATGTTAGTGAACCAATGTGCAACCTGTGTGTTCGCAGGCAGTCCTTCTCTGGTAGAGCTCTACAGGGCAGCTCAAAACCGGCACAAAAGTGTTAACACAAGTGGAACTAATGTGGAAAATGTATTGTTAAGGCCTGTGTGTCTATGCTCATCTCAGTCTCCACAGCTGCCCACGCTAAATTTCTCTAATTCTGAGAATCTTTTCTTTTTTTTTCTTCCTTGCATTCCTCAGGTGCTCTGGGGAATGGTGCTGTAGATGTGTTGAGAAATGATGCTACTACGTATGTAGAAAAGTGTGCACACTGCTAGGGCCCAGCTCTGGGCAGGCATCACTAGGCTTCCAGAAGCAGGAAAGGATGAAAGCCACAGGTCTAAATCCATCCTTGTTATTACCTGGATTTAGTTGACAAATCCTATGCTCTAAAACATAACCCCAAACAAGGAGAGCCTACTAGAACATAATTTGCTTGTAAAAAAAGGTGTAAAATGTCGTAGATCCCGCTCTATGGAAGGATCCTACTACATTTCATTCCCTAATATGACATTTGAGAAAATCCTGGCAGATTTCCGTTTCAGGCCTCAGGTTGTATTGTCTCCTGAAGGAAAAGACAGGAATTGACAGAAGCTGTACATGTCGAAGAGTTGAACAGTTGTAATTCCCTCTGGGGTATAAACGGAAGCAGCTGGATGGAAAAGGCCTCGTTTAAAGGATAATAAAGTGTAAAGCACTCACAAGTGTTGAAGGTAAAGACCTCAACCCTATGAGCTGATAAGCAGGCCCAGACTTTTATTCGTAGTGACATGAGTGACATTTATCTGCCTCTCACTGGAACATCTAATCCACTTGTCAAGGTGTGTCTCACATGGAGACCTGATTTCTGGTCAGAGCTGGCAGGCTTCAAATACAAATGTGACTGCCCTGGCTGAAATTCCTGATTGGAAAAAAGTCACTGGAGGATGAAATAATCAGGGAACCATATCAGCTCCATTTCACTGAGCCTCAGAGAATACACTGACTGCCCAAAGAGGGTCTTGGCTTTGAGATAGAGACTGGTCTGTCAATTAAAGTTGGGCTAGAATGAATTGCCTAGCATTCTCTCTTCTTATTCCCTCTGTGGAATCATTTTAGAATGGTAGATGTTTCTTTCTTACCCTGAATTTTTGACCCAGTCTGGTTTCAGGCCCAAACACCAAGGCCATCTCTGACTAGAGCCCCCTGGCAGCAAGGAATGGTGGACAGCGCAGGGTCGGACACGCCAGAGATGAGAGAGCATAGGAACACTCGGGTAAGTAGCAATAAGCAGTTTGAATAGTAAAGGAAAGAAAAATACAGCCATAACTATTTACAAATGAATTAGGCAGATGTTACCATAAAAGTTCAAAGAAAGGAAAGAAGAAAGTGTGGGTAGGGAGGCAAGAATTCATAGTGGAAGTGGGATTTAAAATAGCTTCCAATGGAAAAAAATGAAGCCTTCACCAA